>JAKSZP010008699.1:0-28742 GCA_022478985.1 Massospora cicadina | reverse complement strand
TACCAATTAGGATCCATAATAGACTAAAGTAAGTTCTAAACCATCCTCCAAGCCAAACGAAACATATAAACCATATGCAAACAACCCAAACAAAAATCAACTAAAATCCACGGGATTATTTGGTTAATGTTGATGAATCAGATGAGCTTATCCCTGAATCCAAATGGGTTGGGCCCATCCATTTGAAATGTACCTCAATACTAATTATGCGGCCCAATTCCCAAAGCGCCATTTTGCACCTCGCCCTGATGCCACCCCATTCAAAAGTGACCACCAACTAGCTGAAGATGCAGTTGCCTCCCCAAATGTCGCCTAACCTGTAAAGAAGTTGCAAAATCAGTTGCAGTACTGGCTACGGGCCTGATACCTCTTATCCTACCTAGCACCATGCTTCCAAAACAGAAAAAAAGACCATCTCCAATACTATCAGGTGGCAAATTCAGCTGTTCAGAAAAGTTTCAGTGGTTGCAAAAATCAGCCCAAAGACCTGCTTTACCCACAACAACCTTGCAACCATCGCCACCCTACCTAAAGTATGCCTTGATGCGGAAAAAGCACTTACAGACTATATTTCCACCCTCCTCATTGCACACATTGAATTGCAAGCACCCATTTGTAATCTCAACCCTCATTTTCATAATGCGCCCACACCGTCGCTATCAGTTTTGTGCCATTACATGTCCACAACAGATGAGTAAGAAGAGCCTCCCAATCCCCCTTCACCCACCACCATGGATGGATAGTAGTTTCCGCTTCTGACTTGATTGGTGTGTTTTGTTTGAATTTCACATCAATTCAAGTGGATCCATCCATATTTTTTCAACTTTATTTTATTTTTATTTAACTGCGGTAAGCTGACCAGGGGATGGACATTACCAAACTAAAAACTAAAATCATAAAAAATTAATAATTCAAACAAAATGCCCAAAATGGACAGATTGATTGAATCATAGCTAACAAATATCCAACCAGGTGGGTAGCGAATACTGCTATCTCTCCATGGTGGATGGGGAGGGGGGATTGGGGGGCTCATCTTTGGCTGCATCCATCTCATCCCAGAGTAGGGTGCGTGTTAAGGCAGATAGTAAGGGTGTGGGGGCATTGGTGGTATGGGGTTCGATATCCTTGATGAATGGAACTTCCAAATAGTTGCCAGCCATCATAATGCCAACGATGTATTTGGCTAAAGTGTTCTCAGCTTTAAAGTGGGCATCTGGGAGTTTAATGAATGTGGCAATGTTGGTTTGGGTTATTTTTTCTTTCAGATTCCGTGCTACTGTTACCACGTTCTGGATGGCTTTAGTGACGTTTTTGTGTAAAGGTTTCATATTGATCTTACTTTGTGTAGTAAGATCTTTGGGAATAATGGGAGGTGGAATTCCTCCTGCAAGCACAGACACGGATTTGGTGGCAGCTTTGCGGAGCGGATGGCAATCTGGTGTGGCGGCTGCTTCTACTGCAAGCTGGTGGTCGCTGTAGAATGGCTTGGCGTTAGGTTGTGGGACATATTTCTGAGGCGGGAATTTTGCATCCCATTCTGTGTTGCAGAGCCGCTTGACTTGCAGCGATGGTTCTTCAACAACGTTACCTGATTTGTCAATTTCATTAATAATTCCCATGGGTTTTGGTTGAATTGGAATGGGAAATCAGTGTACAGTTGAGGTTTGTTCAATTTGTTTGTGGACGCATGGGGTCAAACTGGGATCCAATCTGATGTTTGATTGGAGGAATTATTTATGGCATTGGGGTGGGGAGGAGGCTGATTGGTGGCTGCAGGCGCAGCCGCTGCATCAGGCTTTGGGGGTGGAGGAGGTAGGATTGTGCCCCATACCTGAAATTGTACAGGGTGGGCATTGGATTAAGGTCAGCGGATGAGTCATCTAATCCATTTTCATGGTTGAGTAGGGGCATTTGTGTTTCCAGTGGTCTAACTCAAAACATGATGGATAGATTGTCCACCCGCCCTCGATGCAGGCCCAAAACAGATGGTCAGGCACTGAGGGAATAATGGTGCACGGTGGAATTGCTGCCACAATTTTACTATATTCAGGGCTTATCATGGCATATGCCCAAGGCCCAGCAAGTCGTGTGGCCCCATTTGGGACCACAAATTGTAGGATGGGGTTGGAGCCATAGGCTGCCAAACTGGCCATCAGCTCCTGGTGGAGCACATCAGGGGGGGGTGGGTGGTCAGGCCAGCAAACTGGACCACCAAAGTGGTGTCCACTAGGAGCTGAGTCCAAGTTGTGGGGAGAGGGGTGCCCTGGAATACCAGGGGCACAGTTGCTGCAGTGGCAGCGTTGGCTTCGCAGGTGAAGCTGAGGTCAAAATACCCCTTGTAGGGGCAGAAATCAATAAATCTGGCAGGTATCATCACTGCCTGTGCCATTTCGATAATGGCTTGGTCATGGTATGGGAATAGTTTCCCATATTTGACCTTAGGCCATAGCGCATGTTGCTCCAGGGGAGCACTAGGGGCAGCATGGTACTGCTTGGGTATGAGCAAGGTGGACGTCCAGGTCCTTGGGCGGAATGAATTGGCCCATGGGTTTGGAATGACTGGGTGAACCAGTCCTAGCGCGTTTTCCTGCCAGATGGAAAATGGCGGGGGGAGTTTTGCCGCTGCCCCAAGCTGGAGCAACCAGCAGAGAATCTAAGGACATTGGAGCGAAACTACTATGGGCGACTATGATTTGTTTTTTTTTAAATTTGTGTAATTTGGCTCAGAAAGTTAATCCAAGCAGAAAAATAGTAACTTTATTTTATTTTAATTTTTAGTTTTAGCTTGTTTGAGCATCAGCAATGTCCATCCCCTGGTCATCTTGCCTCAGTTAAATAAAAATAAAAATAAAAGTTGGTCATGACATTGCACCTTTAAAACTTGCCGCCATTCTCTCTTAGCTTACTTTTATGACGCAGAAACAGCTATGTAGCTTTCTTGGATATGTCATCTTTTTAGAGGAAGTTTTTTCCAGCCAACTATGAGATCGCATCTCCTTGCACCCTCTCACCTGTAATTATACCCATTTTTGGACACCAGAGTGCCAAAAAGCTTTTGGTGCAATAAAAGACGTCTTTACCTCTAATTCTGTCTTACATTAAGGTGATGGGGAAAACCCTTTTATTGTGACATGTGACGCCTCAGGGACTGCAGTTGGAGCCATCTTGGTACATGAACATTAGGATAAAAATATTTATGGTTTAAATTTTCAAGAAAGTTTAGCATGACTGAGCGTTCATGGATATTATATGACAAGGAGTTAGCTGCTGCTGCTTGGTCTCTGATGTACAAGCGGTATATTTTACAAAGCGCCAAGCACACAGTTGTGGTGTTAAGGCACCAAATTGCTCATTTTATATTGGAAGCCTCAAAAATTGGCCCACAGACAAAGTAAAACTCATTGAGATCTCTTTATTTTTAGTTTCAAATATGATTTTGTCAAGGGATCCACACATATCTTTACAGACATATTTAGTCACAATATACAATGGATATGGTTCTAATAGAGACACTAAATTAGTTACAGTAATCCCCTCATAGCAAATTATGTCACCTCCTCCCCCAGCCATTGCAGCGTTAGCTCCCTCCACTCCACGTCTTAAACCCAAACTCAAATTACAAGTTGCCATACCTCCCCAAAGCACCTCACCATCTACTGAGTCTTTACGTGAAGTATAGCTAAGCGCTCCCACCTAAAATCCTTTCACTGAAGAGGGTTCTCTCATGGACAATGTGTTAACTTTTCAAGCAGATGATGCCAAAGGACCAGACCTTATATTTAAGATTGTTGCTGGTTAGGCTCCATCCAGATGGTATTCCCAGAAGGATATGGTAATTTATTTCTATGATGAAGTATGGGTTCCTTCTGCTCTGCGTTCCTGTCTCATAAGGGGATATCATGATCCCCCCACTATGGCGCTCCCAGACGTGAAGAATCATAGTAACCTGATAATATGAGGTTATGATTGAAATGGCCTTACAAAAGATTTCCCCGCGTGGATAGAAGGTTGATTAACGTGTGACTGCTTTAAATATGACCAAACAGGGTTAATTGGCTCCCTACATTTTTAACAAGAAGAAGGGCCATAGACCTTAATTTCGTTGATTTTGTTGTGTATTTTCTGGTTTCCAGGGGTATGATGTGGTCATGGTGGTGGTTGATTACTTTACATTTTATGCAATCTTCATCACTGGCTTGACAAACACTATAGCTGAAAAAGATGCGCAATGCTTTTGTCCCAACTTTTTCTTTGTTTGGTTTATCTCAAGAAATAATTAGCGATAGAGGGACTCAGTCTACCTCAATATTTTAGAATGCTTTGTGAAATATGATGAACATTAAACTCTGCAGATCATACATCGTAACATCCTCAATAAAATGGTCTAACAGTACGAACTAATTAGTCCTTAAATCAGTACCTTAGATGCTATGCTACTGCCTCCCAGCACACATGAGCCGCAGATCTCATTTTGGCCCATTTTTTGTACAATAACTACCTATATGCGTCCACAGGGTATCACTTGTTTATATGCTAGCCTGGGTTACATTTATTCCTTTACACCTGGCCCCAAATTTAGCAACAATATCCCAGATGAAGGCGACATCGTTAAAACACCTGAGTTGCATCTTCAGGTCTAACAACAGTTGACTGAATCAACTAATGATACCAAATGGTTTGTAGACAAAATATGACAGGTGGCTCCAGACTACCAAGTAGGGAATTTTTGATCATGGATGATACTAAAGATTTGCACCTCAAGGTTTCTTGTTGTAAGTTTGCTTAAAAACAATTAAATCCCATAATTATCTCTCATGTGGTGAATAATGTATTTTTTCGTGAAAAACTGTCCTCACACTGAAAAAACCCTTTCACGCATCATCCCTATACCTCTTAAGTTAAGAAGCTGTTGGAGGTTGAGAATATCATGGTAAAAGGAGCTACCGAGTTTGAAGTGGGAAACATGTTGGACTTCAGTCAGGTAAGGCTCACAATCTTTTTTTAGTGTCATGAAAAGGGTACCCCATTTATGAAACAGCTGTGTGCATTCCAAAAGTTTTGCCAAAAGCCAGGAGAAAAAAAAGCTAAATTTCACGCTGGAAATCCTAAAATTTCCCTTTTTTCTCACCCAAGCCCTCTACTATTGCAGCTCTCAGTTTACCATTTCCCTTAAGAACTCCATTTTAATTGAGGCCCCAGAGGGGGTCTTATATCCCACTCTAAAGAAGAGGGTAATACTAAGTTCCAGGACCCAGATTTTAAGCTGGCTAGAACTATGCGTCCATTTGAAACCAAAAAGGGAAACAATACAAAGTTTCCCCTTTTACCCTTCTTTCTTTTCTAGGGAACACTCTGGATGAGAAATGGTATACATTTGTTCCACCGTGTTTGTCCCCCTCACCACCTAGTGATACATGCAAGGCAACTCCAAATCTCATATCAGAATTTTCAGTTATTACTTTTGGAAAATTTACCAGCCAGTGATTTTAAACATCTTTTAAAAATAATTGTTGCAGGGGCTAATCCCTTACAAAACAGAAGGTTTCTACAGGGGCGCCCTCAATTAGAAAATTGATACCTGGGGTATCCCAAGGTGCAAAAATTTACACAGCAAAAATTTCTTCTAGGTTTGAGCCCAAGTGCAAAAGGCAAGCAACAAGATTTAATCTTTTTGAGTTTGGGGAACAGCAAAGCAATGTACATCGTTCAAAATGAGGATTGAACAATGCTAGAACACTAGTCAGTTAATGTGAGTGCTATCCAATATCAAAATGGGCTGATCAGATCCCTTATGTGAACTGGCAAGAAAAATGTTTTCCAAATAGGGCCATCGTTTTTACCTAGCCTCCCCTCCCATTGGATTAACCTCAAAGCCCAGGACCATGCCTATGGTAGGGTGTTGGGTTACTGTTTTATCTAATATATTTCATTATAAATTCTCTAAAAATCACCTAGCTTCATAGTATTTCTATAAAATTCTATTGAGTTTTGTTGTTTACTTTATTTGATATTATATTTAATTAATTGTTAAATACAGCCCCTGTAAAAATAGTTATTTTTGGTTAATATAACTAAAACTTCTAAAACCAGTAACTGTAAAATGACAGAGAATCTTTCATCCTCAAACTCAATTAAACCTTATAAGGCGCATCTCATATAGTCTGTGCCTAATTTTGTGGTTGCTAAAGCACCCACATTTACAGTTGAAATTCTATTGTACACACTTTTACTAACACATCCAAAGTTCAGCTACAATAAGACACTGAGTGCTCAATTCCTTCTTCATCAGTTTGCATTAACACTTACTATGGCAGTGAGATGCATCCATTTGTATAATAAAAAGATTTGGAATTTTGGATACATCAATATTGGAACTTATGGTCAGAAAAACCCTTTTTTCATCAAAGGCCAACTTCCAGTTCAAAGTACATTATAATTTTACTCTTTCTCAACAAGGAAATAAAGGTTCCCAATTATTACTAAAGTTATCAAAAAACTGACAATAATAGACAATTATTCTAAGGAAAACTGGACATTTTGCTTGATTTCTAGCAACTTTAATTAAATGGTTGCTTCATTATTACTGTCTGGGGCCTTAAGCCCTGCTTACTAATCATGAACCCCAGATATTCTATTTGTTCTCAGAAGAAAATGCACTTCTGCGACTTAACTTTAAGGTCAGCCCTGGCAAGGTGTTAAAATTTTTCCAAGTCTCTTGATTTTCAAAAACGCTCTAGAATAAACATTTATATTATTCAGATAAACTAACACCCAGGGCAATTTTAAATCTCCCTTTTAATTATCATGGCTTGGGGGTGGAAGGCGAGTCGGTAGGGCATACGGCTACCAACCTGAAGGTTGCAGGTTCGATTCCCGCCCTTCGCACATCGATCGGGGTGCCAGCTGAAGGAAACTATTGGCGGTTAGTAGGTATAATAACATGAAAACCTTACCCATGACATAACCAGAAAAATCCGAGTCCCAATCCAGAGGTGAAAAAACTTTCTACGACAGAGTTGACCCTGCTCAGGTTTCATGTTGATACTTTCTTTCTCTATTTTGGTAATGTCCGTCCCCCGGTCAGCTTGCCTCGAATAAATAAAATAAAATTATCATGGCTCATTGGAAAGTTGTAGGGGCATTGTACAACCCATTGAAACATGCTAGTGGGTTGGTAAAGGCATTGAGCTATAATCTTGTCACACTTATATTTTTATGATTTTTGGAAGCTTAATCTGCCAATAGCCCAAAATTAGATTCACCGCTGAGATAATCTGTCCTTCGCCTAAGTGGTTCAGCGCATCATTGATTCATGGTAAAGGGTAGGATCCTTTTTTAGTAATGCTATTAAGTTTCTTATAGTTGATTGCTACATGATTTGTTCTGTCCTTTTTTATACACTAACACCAAGGTGACAAAGGACTCATAGAAGGAAATAACATTCAAGTTGTATAAGATAATCAATATCCTTTCTGTCAACATCATCAGCTGGTTTTGATCACCAAATATAATGTAGGTAAATAAAAAGGGGGTTTCTGGCGTCAACCTGGAATAACACATCTGTGAAAATCCCAAATTAAAGTCATTTTATTATAATATAGTACTATACTTAATTTAAACTAAGACATAAATTGGTCTTTTTTATTTTTGTTAGACCAGAAATGCATTTCTAAGAAATCAGCAAACAAATGGATTGACATAACTCGCCTTTAATCCCAAGTTCATTCAGATTCCCTGTCATGATTCCAATATGACTGGATGATAATTTTGGGACAGTCAGGGTGGTTTGGGAAGAATCCACCAAAATGATATCAGTTACAATTATTAGAGTGCCTCAAGATGAGGCGATATTGGGATATAACGGGTTTAAAACTAGATCTCCTCTAAATAAGGCAATAAGGTGATGTTGACATTTGATGAATAAAAATTTAAATAGTCTACAATTTAGGCGATAGAGAACTAAAAAAAACAAGCTGGAACGGGGTAAATTGATGGAACTGATTAGTCCAAGCTTTGAGAGTGGTATTGTCTGAAGCCACTGTATATAAGTGAGATGGGCGATTAAGAAAAGAAGGTTGTTAATAAGATAGAGCGAGCAAAACAGCAAAAATCTGCTGTGTTTTATTATATTAAAAAAATAGTGTAGCGGGAGCAAGTGCTCCATATTTATTAATTAAAAGTTTATTTCATTGTTTCCAAGGGCCACGATCATCATATTGTTGGTCCTATTGCTCAGTGAGCCAAACCTGTGCAAACCCCTTATGGAATATCTCAACGATTCCACCAAAATTACAACAGTGGTGCTCACTATAGGGGACCCATTGATCAATTACATAATAATAAAAACTCAGTCACATACTATGTCACATCCAGGTTGCTTTGATAAAAATTGCACAACACAATGAGTCCATTGAATATGAGGAGTTGAAACTTGCATTTAACTGTGCTCAAAATAAAAATGAGCTGCTCTAGGAGGTTTGCAGTGATAAGCTGTTGCCATTTGATTGCAAAGCTAAGATTCATGGGTTCTTTTGATGATTTGAGTTTGCAACTTAAGTAGCCTTGGACTGGCAAAGGGAAAACTGTTGATCTCCACCTTGGATGCTGGAAGTGCCGATTAAGTTGTTTGTTACCTTCCAGATAGTTCTGTTACATACCAAGAAGTCAAGGAGATGGTGCTGTGGTTGTTCAGTGGAACTGCAAAGATGTTGTAGAAGAAAGCCGAGTTCTTGACCATCAGGTTGTGGCAAAATGAGACCCTAACTGCATTTGCTGAGTGATTTACAGCGGAAGCTCATGTGTTGATTGGGGCAGGGATCTTATTTGAAGCTGATGTATGCATCACAATGCCCTCTGCAGTGAAGCCATACACCGGGCTTTATGACGTTATGGCCCATTGTTGGAGGACGATGTACATCTTCTTAAACTTGTTAAGTTTTTACGTTGTTTAGCTGTAACTTTCCCTCCACCCAATATCAAGCAGGTTCACACTGTCGCCATGGCCAACCCTAACCATGTGGGGGAATCAACCAGTCAATGCAGATTCTGTCAGGTTACTCACTGTAGTCCAACATCTGTCCCATAACTGCCAAGCGACAACTGACCAACTAGTGCTTTAGCCCTAACTACGCTGATTGACAGCAGGCATTCTATTAATGTGAGTCTGGTTACGCTGATCATCTTTGGAATAACCTTCCAAGTGGGTCAACTTATATTAAGCACAGACGTAGGCCCTATAAGTAAGTTGTTTTAATTGCGGTCACACTGGGCACATGGAATGATGGTACCCCAATCAACAGATCCCTTATGTACAACAGGATCAAAGTTATCAGGGAAAAGTCAGAGCGGAGCAGAGACGGGACTCTCTATTTCCACTATCTCAAATATATACATCCCACCTGAATCTACTGTATTGATTGCAGAAGAAGCCTCCCAGTATGATGATATTTTTCTACCAACAGCCATTTAAAGAATAAATGTGTTGACTCAAGCATAAGTCAAAGAAACGGCAGAAACAGGGTTTCCAGAGCAACCAAAGCCTTACACTTGTCAAATGTTTGACTAAAAATCCGCCAGACCAGCTAGAACCGTTTGCAGATGGGTTGTCTCTAAGAGGAGTAGATGTCGCCTTACCAGTGGATGCTATTATAACAGGATACCCCAAAGTCAGTGCGGGTATTATAGGTTTCCTGGGAAAACATGAACCGCTGAATGTACATGTAGTAAATAACTGGCATCTATCTTACTCAGAGTGCACTTATTGTGATGTTGTGGTAGCCAAAGCCCAAGTATGAGCTATAATTGATACAGGCGCTCCTGTTAATATTGTCTCCACCAAGTTGGTGGCAAAGTTGTCTTTAAAAACTGACATAGACCACCAGATGGTGTATGGGACCGCTGGAGTGGAAAGCACGGTCTCTGAGGGAGCGTATAGCGCGCTTCTCTTGCAGTTTGGATCTGTTGTTGTGGCTTCGGAAGTAGTATTACCTAATAGCAACTATGATCTGTAGATTGGGACTGCTTTTATGCGACACTATGGGGCTTTCATTGACATGATGGAAGAGACCCTCACTATTTTGGGACAGCAGATCCCAATTTATTTTACCTCCAGCGGAGTTCCAAGGGGCTCAGTGCATAAGGGCAGATCAACCTTGCCTACAGCGATGGGGTGATTCCAGTGCACTATCATCAATAAAAAGGGAAAACTTGGGCCCTTCACCATCAGATATATGAATACCAAGAGCTTATTGCTTAGAGAAGCTAGAGCTATATCCATTCCCTCTGGACATCAAGTAATAGTAGACACTGAGTTAGAGGTGGAAGTTCCAGCTGGGCTCTATGGGGAGATTGTTGGGACTTATCAGCAATCGTGGCTTGAGCCTCACGTGGCTCCAGGCAACATACTTCCAGGCCATGGGAGATCAAGGTATTGATAGCCAATTTTCAGAAAATACCAATTTAAATCCGCCAGCATCAGATTATAGCATATCTACATTTGAAACCGGTAATGGAGATCACCCAGGTACATAAGTTCATGTCTCTGGATGAATTTAGTCTACCCATCAAACTGCATCTCAGTGTAATGGTGGTTATATCACAGGAGAATTTATTGGGGGTATCAGAAGACCAAAAGGATGGGCGGAAGCTTTATTTTAAAAATACAAAGAGATTTTCGCTGTCAACAACCATGATTTAGGGGTGCGCTCAGGGGGTTGTTCATCAGCTGGACACTGGGGATCATCCCCCCATCAGGTCTCGGCCAATCCACTGATCAAGGGCAGCTGAAGAAGCATCACCAAGGAGATTGACAAGCTGCTAGAGCAGGGAATGCTTGCCCCATCTAAGAGTCCATGGGCTTCACCTGTCCTAATTGTTGAAAAGAAGAATGGTACTAATCAAGTAGTAATTGACTACTGGAAGCTCAATGGTAGCACCAAAAAAGACTCATACCCTCTGCCGCAGATTGATGATGTGCTGGATTAGTTAGGTGGAGATCGCTACTTCTTGGCAATGGATTTAATATCTGGATATTGGCAAATTGAGTTGCCCATGGTGGAACAAGAAAAATGCGTCATAATCACATCCAAAGGGCTTTTTCAACCCACTCAGATGCCGCAAGGGCTATGTAATGCCCCAGCTACGTTCCAACGAGCAATGGACACCATTCTGGGTGTCTGAAGAGTCGTGTCTACTTGTGTACTTCAGAAATATTAATGTCTTCTCTCTCACATTCATTGAACACCTTACCCATTTGGAAGAGGGTTTTCGCCAACTGGCTGAGGCCAATATCAAGATCAAGCCCCAGAAATGCCACTTCTTCAAGGATCAGCTGGAGTACCTTAGTTTTGTGGTGGATGCGACTGGGCTAAGACCCCAACCCACCAAGGTGGAGGCTATCCAGAAGATGACTAAGCCAGTTAGTAAGCGGGACATTCAGGTGTTTTTGGGGATGGTGTGTTATTACTGACGCTTCATACCCAATTTCAGTTGCATTGGAGGTCCACTGTTTGAGCTACTAAAGAAGAAACCATGTTAAAATGGACAGAATGGTGCCAATGCGCCTTTAATACACTTCATATGGCACTAATAAGTGCGCCTGTGTTGTGCTACCCTAATTTTGATAAAGAATTTATAGTGCAGACGGATGCATCACTTTCCACTGTTGGGGTGGTCCTGTCTCAGAAGGACGATGAGGGAAAGGAGCACCCCTTGGCATACTGCAGTCATAGCTTGAATTGCCATAAACAAAATTACACTGTAACTGAGCTGGAGTGCTTAGCGGTGATTTATGCATATAAACAGGTTTAAGTTTACTTGCATGAAGTAAAGTTTATGGTTGTAACAGATCATGCATCATTGCGCTGGTTGCATAATTTTGAGAGCCTGAGAGGCAGCTAGCTCAATGGGCTCTTAAGCTGCAAGCTTATGACTTTAAAAATCTTCACTGACCCGGAGAAAAACACCAAAACGCTGATTGTTTATCAAGATTGCCAACAATTGCAGTTACAGCAGATTTAAGTGACTAATGTTTGACAAAATTCTCAGCAGAAAGTATGACGACGAACCGCCCCAAGTGATTAAAGCATTGAATGAAATGCAAACAAATACCTTCCAATGGAATGGGGAACTGTACAAGCGGATTGGCGATTCTATGGTGAATTTTCTGCGACCCTCAGCGCGGTTGGGAATTATTATGAGTGCCCACAAGGCAGTCGGACTGGTGGGGTGTGCAAGACAATGGAGTTGTTGCACCCTTGATACTATTGGGAAAGTATGAGCTTTGATGTGCTTGAAACCATTTCCTGTTTCCATCAGTGCCAAGTGGAGAATCCATTCAACCATAAGAATTTGTATCAGGTAGTAAAACCACATTTTGCTTGGCATATTGTTTCCCTTAATGTCATTGGTCCTTTGCTAACAGGAGTTAACTGGTGTAAGTACATCTTGTGGCTATTGACCACTTGACCTTGTGGATTGAAGTGAGGGCGATACAAGATTTAGGGGAAGTTACAGTGGCCAAGTTTGTGATGGAATGAATTATTCAGTGACATTGCTACCCTTAGTTTATTCTCACTGACAGCGGAACCAACTTCACCTCACACATCCTCCCCAAACTGAATGAGCTTACAGGAATCCGCAGGATTCTGACAACCCCATACCACCCCAAATCTAATGGAATGTTTGAGCGTGTGAATGGGACTCTGGTGAACATCCTACAAAAATTAGTAATGGATTGACCTTCCAATTGGACCTTTCTCCTTTCCACTGTCATGTTCACCTATAACATTAGTTATCATTCTGCTACATGGAAGAGTCCCTTCCAATTACTATACAGCTGACACCCAGCTCTTCTGGAAATACTTTACTCATGTGTAGAAGACACTGGTGGAATCGAACCCCACCACTATTTGACTAACCTCATGAATATTCTGATCAAACTGCAAACTGAAGCATATTCCTTCATCTTAGCCAAGAAGATCAGGAATCAGGCCACCGATCAGGTATGTCATAGTGGGTTGGCACAGTTCAAATAAGGCAATATGGTTCTCTTCTATGACCAACATGGGTTTGGGCAGAAACACAAGCTGGCCAGTATTTGGATTGGTCTGTTTGAAGTTATAAAGAAAACTGGGGTCAATGCATATACCATCAAAGACCCTGCAAGTGGTCAAATCATTAACTGAGTACATGCGAAGTTCCTCTGATAATACAAGCAAAAGGAGCCGAATAGTCCAGTCAATGATGGA
Organism: Massospora cicadina; assembly: GCA_022478985.1. Classification (NCBI taxonomy): domain Eukaryota; kingdom Fungi; phylum Entomophthoromycota; class Entomophthoromycetes; order Entomophthorales; family Entomophthoraceae; genus Massospora; species Massospora cicadina. The sequence continues at coordinate 15,495 of JAKSZP010008699.1, read as the reverse complement.
GTAATGTCATGATTCTGATATAACTGGATGATAATCTTGGGACAGTCAGGGTGGTTTGGAAAGAATCCGCTGAATTGATATCAGTTAAAATTATTCAAGTGCCTCAAGATGAGGCGATATTGGGATATAACAGGTTTATTATTGTATAGCCTCTAGATAAGGCAATAGGGCAATGTTGACATTCAATGAATATAAATTGAATTGCCTACAATCTAGGCGATAGAGAATTAAAGAATAACAATTTGAAACGGGTGAATTGGTGGAACCAAATAGTATAAGCTATGAGAGTGGTATCATCTAAAGCCACTGTATATAAGTGAGATGGGCAATTAAGAGAAGAAGGTTGTTAATAGGATAGAGCGAGCAAAAAAGCAAAAATCTGCTGTGTTTTATTATATTAAATAAAATAATGTAGCGGGAGCAAGTGCTCCATATTTATTTATTTAAAGTTTATTTTGTTGTTTCCAAGGACCACAATCATCATATCATTTGTCCTATTGCTCAGTGGGCTAAACCCTGTGCAAACCCCCTTATAGCGTATCTCAACGATTCCACCAAAAGTACAACATTCTCAAACTCATAATGCTTTGTACTTTGTCAACAGGCAATTCATTGACAAAAGTAAAGTTCTGTTGTTGCTTAGTCTGAAAAGGGTATGTATATAGATTAGCTTTTAAAGCTTAGAGTACAGCTCAGTAGGAATAACAAAGCCAAGTGCAGCAACTGTTTTAAAGTTTGTCTTAGAATGGTGCATATATCTAGCCATAGAGTCCTTTTTTTAGTACTAGATGGTCCCAACCCGAGGGGGGGATTCATCGATGTTTATTGAATTATGCCTGGGCTCCTAAGAGCCTAGGGCGAGGGAAGGGGAGGGAGGAGGCATCGAGAAAGGGAGGGGGTTTGCGCGCCAGAGCCGTGCTGCAGTGACAACTGAGCGGGGAGGGTTGGCGACATAGTGCAGACCTTCAGGGCCATCTCAAAGTGTACCTGAAAGTGGGTGATCATGTGTGGAAGGGTCCACACCTGCTGGTCAAAGGCAGCACGAAGGGAAGGAGTTATGGATGGTCCAGATGGCTGTGGCATAGGCGAGGACATGGAGGGGTCGGTGGCAACCAGTTAATGTCTGCTCGAACATGAGGTCTTGCACAGGGTGTCCAGACCAGGGCTGAGCATGGAGGAGCGCGCGGGCCTTTGGCCAAAATGCGGCGACACCTGGACAGGTGAAAAAACGATGGAGGTGGGAGTCAATAGGCTCCACACAGCGGGGGCAGCTTCAGTGCTGGAAGGTAGGGCCAGTCCATTCCCCTGTCCTGTATGAACAGTGGAGCACCCTCCATAAGGTGTTGGACACCTTTGCTGACAGGATGGGGTGATAGACGTCCTTTCACAATTCCTTAAGGTCAAATCTCACGGAGGGAGGGAGGAGCTCAAGGAGTCTTGGGCGGATGGAAGGACGATCTTAGGGGTTGAGGCGAGTTGTGACAACTTGTCCATTGTGCACAATTGCATGGCGACGGGGGCTGAGGCCAGGGCCTTCCCTTCTGTATGGGAAGGCATGGTGGATCCGCGCGCCTACTCGTTTCAGGGCAAGGAGAGCCTAGTTCCAGTAGGGGGATGAGGATGGTTTTAGGCGATGGCCTGGGTGGTTTGTGAGCCACTCCCCTAATGAGGTCAGAGATGCTCTAGGAAGACACAGAGCTGCTGACACTGACTGGCGGAGGGCGGGCGCCCATTGGGGCATGGGGGTCGCGTCCCAGCAGACAATCGGCTATAGGAACTTCAGGAAGATTGTGGTGGCGTGGGATCGCGTGTCCAGAAGCCCTAGGCCCCCTTCATTGCAGGGTTGGGCAATGGTTGAGAGGGCCATTGGTGGATGGTTTGAGCCCCAGATCCAACAGCGGAGGAGTACATTGAGCCGCGTATATAAGGCATCTGTGAATGGGCAGACGTGCGCTAGGAACCAGACTTTGGAGAGGAGGAACACTGGCCATCAGAGCTCGACCCTGGGGGTGATGTGCCGCCGGTTCCAGCTGGCAATCCTGGAGTTAACTGCTGCGAGGAGCAAGTCCTCATTGTCTTTTAGCGCAACTCCTTGTTGGTTGGTGAGAACGCCCAGGTGACGGAAGGTACCGCACTCAGGTTCAATACCAAATGGTGGGGGGAAGGTGGGGGAGCTGACCTGTACAACTGTTGTCTTGGAGGTGTTGACTATGGCGTTGGACGCCTTGGTGTACCTCTTAATGGTCACAGCAGCGAGGGCAACATCCACAGGGCAGCCAAATGCAAAGGCAGTGTCATCTGCAAATGCCATGGTGCGTGTGGGGGCTTTACCTGGGACCAGAATCCCTGTTAGCTTGTCCTGTAAGGAGGCCAAGAGGGGGTCAAGGGTGATGTTAAAAGGGATAGGGCTCAGGGGGTCCCCTTGCCGGAGACCTTGTCCAACTGGTACTGCCACTGTGAAAACCCATTGGCGCCAAGACTCTGGTGTGGAGCTGGTCATAGAGCGCTGATATCCAGCGCCTCACTACGGGTGGGAGATGGAAGCGGGCCAGGGAAGCATCAATATACTTCCAGGCTACCAGATCATATGCTTTCTCCATATCCAGGAAAGCCACAAAGCCATTCACCTTACGAGAGTTAGCAGTCAAAGTCACGTGAAGGTCATTATAGCTGTCCCAGTAACGACCTCCCCGGAATAAGACCGTGCTGGGATGGGGAGAGGCGAGGTGACACCCATTTGGTGATGCGGTTGACCAGAAGCTTCGTGAAGAGCTTGTGGTCTGTGTTGATCAACGCTATGGGGCGCCAGTTCGCCAGGTTCTCACAATCTGACTTCTTGTGAATGAGGGTCGTGATTGAGCCTCTGGAGTCGGGGATAACCTCACCATTCACCAAGAGTGCAGCGAAGAGGTCGCGGAGGGTTATGGCTATCACTGCAGGTTCCAGAAGGTACACCTCGAAGGGTATTCCATCTGGGCCTGGGGCTTTAAGCCGTGGGGATTTCAGAAGGGTTTTCATCACCTCCTGGATGGAAATAGGCGCCAGTAGAGCCTCATCAGCCCGTGGGTCAATGGGCGGCTCTGGAGCCCACCACAGGAAGTCTTGGATGTCCGATGGGTCCACCTGGGTGGCATGGAAGAGGCTGGAGTAGAAGCGGTGTAGTTCCTGCGTGATTTCCTCCTTATCTGAAGTGGTTGTAGTGCTAATCTTCAGTGCAGTAATATCCTGCGCTGTTGACTGGGCTTTCTGTTTCTGAAAGAAGAAGCGGGTGGGGCGTTCCCATTGAGCATAGTAACGAGATGTTGTAAAGTTTGCTGCCCGATCTTCCTGCAGTGTGAGCTCCAAGCGGAGTGCTTTCTGCGCCGCTTCCCAGTCTTCCAACCATCTGGGAGAGGGCGAAGGCTGGCAGTTTCTCTCCAGATGTCTGATTCTGGCTTCCGCCCTTTTGACTCTGGAGCGAGCTGCAGTCATCTGGGCTTTGGCACAGTTGTAAGCAACGCAAGTGATGACCTCCTTGTTCACCGCCCATCTAGCCTTGTGGTCAAGCAGGTGGGGTGGGGGAGGTGAGTCTCCCGGATGGTCATAGACAGCTTCTCCTTAGTGAAGGGGTTGTTGAAAGAGCTGGGGCAACCCTAGGCCAGAACCTACGCGACGGTCTAAGTGTGGTGGTGAGGACAATGGTGAGTGACCTGTGTTCACTCAGATGGTTGTCACGAGAGATGGGAGAGAGGAGACGCGGCCAATTGGCAGGGGGCCAATCAGTGCCATATCTATGCGTGACGCTGACTGGAAAGCTCCTCCATCATACTGGATCCTAGTCATGCAACCTAGGCCAGACGCGGAGGGCAGAAGCGCATCTATAAAGCCACTCAGGCGAAGGAAATCCTGGAGGCGACTTGATCCAGGGCGTTCCTTTGCTGCAGGGGAGTAAGAGTCACGGACGCGACTTATGGTTGTGTTGAAATCTCCTAAGAGGACTGTATTCTGTGGGAGATTGAGTTGGACGAGCTCTTCCAAGAGCCGATTTTGCTCCTGACCTGCATTAGGCAGGTAGATGCTTGCAGCGAAGAAGGAGAAGTCAGGAGTGGTGAGTTTGGCCAGTATGAGGCGGCCACCTAGATATTGTGAAAAAGAATGGGTTTTAACCCGGGGATTCAAAACAATAAGGGTGGCATGGTTTGTCCAGAAGGAGTTGCCTCCAAAATGTTCATTCCATGCAGATTGTTCGTGGGGGAGGATATGGGGCTCCTGGACAGCAGCGATGTCAATTTGTGCTGACCTGAAGTTTCGGGAGGAGGTGGGCTCTCTGCTTAAAGTCCCGCAACCCATTTGCGTTGATGGATTGCAGGGCCAGGGTGCTGCCATGGGGACTCATAGCTGTTCCCCTCCATGTCCTGGGGGTTGCCAGCGCTTAAACCTGCTGCTGTGAGGCGGCTAGTTTTGAGTCCTTTAGCTTGACTATTAGCTGCAATCCGTGAGGAGCGTCGAGGGCTCTGAGAGGAAGGAGAGGGTGGGGGGGGGCGGAGGACCCAGTAAGCCAGCCTAGGATGCTGCCCCCGCTCCGTTGCAGGGGAAGGACCTGAGGGTGCTCAATGGTGACCTCCGCAGTGTCCCCATTTGATGAGTATGAGTCCATATTCACTTCCTCCAACACTGCAAAGGATCCGCGCGAAATGGACTGTGGGGTTGGGGTAGGACTCTTTGAGGTGGCACTTCTACCGCAGGCCGCGGGTTGCCAGTCCATGCTGGTGGGCATAGCTCCATTGGGAGCTGAGGGTTGATGCGATAAATCGCTGATGGAGGTTGGTGGGGGTGCCGCGGAGCCCTGGTGGGGGTGGCTGACGAGGGGCACCCTGTGGGAGATGCCTTGCGCTTGGTGAGAGAGGAGTTGACTCTGGGAGATTGGAGGGGGTGCCCACTGGAAGGGGGCATGAGCGCGAAGGTATCCCATACCAATAGTGGGGTTAGCTGTTTCAACTGCTAGGCGTAAGGCCTCAGGGAACAGGTCTTGAACGGGAACCCATTGTGTGGGTTGTGGAATTGCTGCTGCGGCCACGTGGGATCGTTTTTGGCCTGGTTTAGGCCCCTGAGTGGTGGCTAAGAGGGCTTGTTTTCGAGCTGTGCAGCCACTATACAAGTGTCCAAGGGCGTTACACCATGAACACCAGGGGCGCGCCTGATCAGGGTCGACAAAAAAGATCTCAGGGCATGCCCCAACTACCGCCACACGAGTAATAACCTCAATGTTGCGGGATACAATGGGGGAGGGGATGAACGACGCCCTAGCAGTGCGAGCTCTTTGAGTGGGAGCATAGTAAGAGGGGACGCTAAAGTCCACTGAAAGAACAGACTCAAACTCCATTAAACCACGATGGAGCGCCAGTTTAAGAGACTCAGGATCCTCAGTCGTTGGTAGGTTGGAAAAAGTAACCCATGAAATTTTCTCCAGGTGAGAGCGTGTGGGAGATGCAAAGAGATCCACGTGGAATAATGACCTGGAGGGTGGCAGCATGGTTAGCAAGGGCAGTTTCAGTGAAGACCACATCGATGTAGTGCCCTCCACTGATTCATGGATGGTGGTGTTAATTGGGAATGTCTCCACAATCGCTGCAAACTATGAGAAGTAATCCTCTGTATAGAATTCAACAGGGTTATGCCCATAATAAAGGCGAATTGCATGAGAGAGGGTTGAGCGAGGTAGAGCTTTTTGCGCTCTAGTTTCGGCCCATTTATTCTTAACATCAGCAATAAACGCCACTTCACGGGGATCAGCTTTGGGTAGCGTTGGTGCCAGAGGTTTTTGCCACGCCCCAGTGGCTCCTTTGGTACATTTGTGTTTGCTTTGGGCTGCAATTGTGGGTTGAATGTGAGCTGGTGGTTTGGACAAGTTTGCAGAGTTCCCTTGTTGCTGGAATGTTACAGCAGTTGCTGGCGTCATATTAAATTGAGGGGCGGATTGTTGGGCCTCGCTAAATTGGGGAGGCCCATCCAGATTGGAATTAACTCCAGCCAATTGGGAGGAGGGAGATGTTTCATCATCATCCCAATCTATTTGGGTAAATTCAGCACAAGTATTTGCTGTGATTTCGTGGGCAAAACTCACTGGCTGATTGGTGAATTGGTCGTTTTCAGCATATGGAGATAAAGTGCCGACTTGAGAAGTGCTGATTATGGGGTTTAAATGGGACGGGTGATATTGGAACTGGTGTGAAGTTCCAAAATCTGAACCATTTAAATCCCATTGGGAAGAGTAGATTGTCCCAATTTGGTGCTTAGTGAACCAGAATGTGCGGCTAATCCAACCTTACATCTGAGGGTTTGGGTGCCAGGAGATTGTTGGGCCTCGCTAGATTGGGGAGGCCCATCCAGATTGGAATTAACTCCAGCCAATTGGGAGGAGGGCGATGTTTCATCACCATCCCAATCTATTTGGGTAAATTCAGCCTGAGTATTTGCTGTGATTTCGTGGGCAAAACTCACCGGCTGATTGGTGAATTGGTCGTTTTCAGCATATGGAGATAAAGTGCCAATTACGAGGTTTAAATGGGACGGGTGAGATTGGAAATGGTGTGAAGTTTCAAAATCCGAACCATTTGAATCATCATTGGGAAGAGTAGATTGTCCCAAATTGGTGCTTAGTGAACCAGAATGTGCGGCTAATCCAACCTTACATCTGAGGGTTTGGGGGCCAGGTAGCTGGGTATCGCCCCTCATGGAGGGAGCCAGAAACACGGCGTCAGCAATAATAGATGGGGCTGAATTAGCTGACACAATGGGGGAGGTGAATGCCTGGATGGGCTGAGTTGCATTCAAATGAGCAGACGCCATTAAAACAGCGTGGGTGATGGCCTCCTTGGTTGGAGGGGGCCCAGCGGGTTGGTGGGAGGCAGCGCACACAGAGCTGTTAGGCGTGCGGTTTGCATAAGTGCGATCAGGTGAACTGGCGTTAGTTGAAATAGCTCCAGGTTGGGGGGTGGTGCCTGCTTTCATGGCTGCTGCTTGAGAGCGGGTGATTCTGGTTGACCCTGAGGTGGGTAACCGAGGGTTGCTTCATTTGGGGGTGGTGCTGGCTCGTTTGGCATATCCTGCGGGTTCTTTTGCGGGTTTCCCGCCATATTTGCTAATAGTTTTCGTAAATCTCTTTAGTGGAGATAAATTTCAGGCTGAATCAATTTTTAAAAAGTGATGCTTAGAAGAAAGAGATAGCCATAGAGTCCCTGTGTAGTATTTAGATAATTTTCAGTCCCCACTACAATTTGGTGACCTGCTAGAATAGTTAGACTCTGATAACTTAGAGAAATAACCTTAATTTTAAAATATGGTTGGGGAGCGCTTTTTTGGTTACATATCTATTGAAAAATCAGGGGCACTATGCCCTCTTTATAAGCGATAGTGATAAACGTCTGATTTTAGGATGAAAAACTATTTTTTTCAATTATAATAAAATGGGATGGTTTGACCCAATTTAACAACATAATTTCTTCAAAATCAACTTTAAGCTTTTAATTTCTCATAATTGAGGTCCTATAAGAAAAGATTTATTCTGATTAGGTAAAATGATGGCTGCAGCAAATAAAACCGGTGAGCCAAAACATGAGGCATGCACTGTAAGCTCCTTTAGATATAGATAATTTGGGCTCCCACAGATCCATATTATTTAGAATGGCCAATATTGGGCACAAGGCCAAGCCTTCTCATTAACTTAGTGGACTAATATAATTAGTGCCCTACTATTTTGAAATAACTCTTACCTTGAGATTAATTATTGTAATATCAACTTTTCTTTCTCGTTGCAAACACTTTTGCAACCCATTCAATTCAAGACTAAATCTAGTTTGATAATCTCATAGAGGGGATTAGTCTGCGCCCATGTCAGGGAGCAGTTGGGCAAGTAAGGTAAGAGGAGCAGGTGGGAGGCCCACAGCCTCTAACGTTCAAAAACGCCCCGGAGAATCTGGCAGAATAGAAAAAAATCTAAAAAAACTGGCGGTCACAATTTCCCCGGAGATAATCGCGTGGCAAGCACGATGCACCTAGTACATCAACATGCCACATTCCCAGCCACTTTCGTCAGTGGAATTCGGAGTCCGTGTGTATCTGGACATCAAAAAACGGCCCTATGGGAAAAATTTTGTGAAGATGTACACAAAATTTTCCTGACCACGGTGTATGTTGCACCTCACTCCATGTCGCGCAGTTGGATGGACCTAGGTTCTAAAAGCAAAATAGCAGCAGACGAGGCTGCAGCAGTGCACATAGTGGTCAACCTCCCTGAAGGGCAATGGGTCATCAAAACTAAATGCACCAGATGGACAAAATCAAACCAAATTTTCCTCACATTTGACTTTTTGCCTACTACGGTAAAACGAGACATTTTGGAGCAACATCTGAAAGATGGTCTCACCATATATGGCAAAATACAATCTTTTGAAATGCAACGTTTCACGCTGATGCCACACCTGTGCACCGGCAAAGCCATCGCAGTTCTGACCCCAACTGAGGAGATCACGAAGGACCTAACCCAGATCCCGCACTCCACCTTTATTGACATCGCAGGGCACACCACCCACCCATTCTGGGTAACTGTGGACAGCGCGCCCCCCATTTGCACCCACTGTGACGCGTTCAGCCATAAGGCACATGCGTGCCCCATCAAAGAGGGCATCACATTCCAAGAGCACCCCTCGGCAGCCATGGCTAGTGGAGAGGCACACTACAAACCAACCACAAGCACCAAGGAGGCTTTCCCGTGGGGAGCACAAGGCTGCTACCTATTGGTAAAGCCCATCTCCCCAAAGGAGCGGAAGAAGGACAAGAAGGCCCATAGGACCACGGCCAAGGAAGCGGCCAAGGTCACCACCACCATCCCACACTCACAATGCCAGGAGGACATGGAGACCTTCGCGGTGGAAGCAACTTGGGAATCCATCACCCAATCAGATTGGGAGGCCCATGCCAAATGGGCCACTCAATTTGAGGATCTGATGAGAGATTCAATCTCACCTAATCACTGCACCCAAGCCCCAGTTGAAACTGACTTGGGACCTATCCCAAACGAAAATTTTTTTTTGCCCCACTTGACGGTGCACCGAACTTATCCGCACCGCAAAAAATTCATCTGACGTCAGGAAAACAATAAGTGAAGGCCAAAGCCAATGTGACTCTTTCCGCAAAAATTAACAAAAACCCCAATAGCGTTGCTGCTAATACCCACACTGCTGTGAAAGCCCGTGGGGACCTGGAAGAGGCTGGTGGGCCAGGGGGCCCACCCCCTCACACCTAAGGTGCGATGGGGGAAACCTTCACTCTAGGGACGCTGAATATCGCCGGACTCAAGGCCTCCCCATCCCGGGCTAGGAAACTGAGTTTTTTACAAAACAATTTACCCGTGGATATCCTGGCCATCCAGGAAACCCACTGTCCACGAGGTTCCGAGGAAGCTTGGAAAACAATGCTCCTACCATCCCTATCCTTTTGGTTGAAGCACTGTGGGGTGCTAATTCAGAAAAACAATTTTTTCAAATTTACATCTTCAGAAACATTCCTAAATGACCAAGTGCTTGTTGTCACCTTCTCATGGGCTGATGTTGCACACACAATCATCAACATTTATGCCCCAAACGGTGCACAAGAGTGTCAGGAATTTTTCTCATTGGTCAAATCCCTCCCGCTACCCCCCGATTCTTTCCTAATTGGTGACATGAACTGTTGGCTAACCTCACCAATGGACTGGTGGCTGCCCTCACCCCACGCCCCACAGGGTCACATAGAACTACGCATTCTAAAAGCCACCCTTGGGTTAATGGATGCGCTGCCATGACATGCCCCACTGCTCGAAAACATGATGCATCCCCACGTCCACAATGGCCAATAAGGTCCATGACCCGCATCAACCTTATTCTAGTGCTGGCGAAATTCTAACCCCACATCTCCCACTTCAAAACAACGAAAATGGAATTCTCTGACCACCGACTGGTCTCAATAACATACCACTTACCCGTCACAGTTGCAAAGGCCCCACATTGGTGCAAAATCCGCCCCCCAGAGCTCGCGTCACCAGGATTTTCCACGTGGGTGGAAGAGGCAACTTTGGCAAAATTGTTTGTTGCACCGTTTTGTGCGGACCCCATTTCCACATGGGCAACTTTCAAAGAAGACACCATCCGCCACTATCGCCATCTCTCATCCAGACGCTCACGAGCCACATTGGCGGTTATATCATGTGCGCTGGCGGAATTGGCCCACTTGGAGTCCAACATTCCAGCCTCAGGATATAGCCCTGCATGGGGCCAGAAGTGGGCGGAGGCAGCAGCCCACCTCAATGCACTTGAAAGGCAACACAAACACTAGGTTTGTGTCCAATACAGGGCCACATGTATCACTAAAGGCAACAAGTGCACCACATACTTCTTCAAAAAAATTTTTGCACCACGCCAGAGCGTGGCCTGCACACAGGTGCGAAGATCAGATAATTCTATTGTGGACACACCGGCTGAAGTGGCAATCGAAACACAAAGATATTACTCCAAGTTATACTGAGCTGAACCAATTCAGCTGGCTGAAATGGCGAAATTTCTCGACAGAGCTCATATCCACACCATTTTCTGATACCCGGAAATAATGAATCTAATTACTCCAAACGAATTATGGACTAACATTCGCGGTGCACCAAACCAAAAATGCCCAGGCCCAGATGGCATTCCATATGAGTTCTACAAAAAATATTTTAAATATATATCCCCATTGCTGCTAGCCTCACTCAACCAAAGCCTGTTGGAAATGCGCCTCCTACCAGGAGGACATGAGGCCTTTACAGTCACACTCTTCAAGTAAGGGGATAGGCTAGACTTAGCCAACTGGCGCCCCATTTCTCTAACAAACACAGACACCAAAATTTTAACAAAAATCATGGCTAACCGTTTAGGGACTGTAGCATCTGCCACCATCTCTCCAGAACAATTTGGTTTCATCCCCAGAAGGTCGATTTGGGATAATGTGCACTCTGTGGCTAATGTGTGTCAGTCCACAGCCTCTGGGGCACTTGTATTCTTGGACCAACAAAAGGCCTATGATAGAGTAAACTGGGAATACCTTAGGGCCTGCGTCCATCAATTCCGCCTACCCCCTTGCTTCATTAACTGGGTGATGCTGCTCATGGAATCTGCAACAATGGCAGTGCGCGGCCCAGGTTTCCTAACGGAAGTAGTCCGTTCTCAAAGGGGCCTGTGACAAGGGGACCCCCTGAGCCCACTCTTATACAACTTCAGCCTTGACCCACTACTGCGAAATGTGAATGCCCAACTCACTGGGGTCCATGTGCCAGGCCAAACCCCAGTCAAGATGATGGCATTTGCAGATGATTGCGTGGTGGGGGTGTCTAATAACAAAGATGCACGCGCGCTTGAAGCCCTCATCCAGGAATATTCCTGGGTAAGCAACGCGGCACTGAACGCCTCCAAAACCGAAATCATCCTCCTTGGTCAGTTTCAGAACTGCTGGGCCCCAGCAAGTAGTTCCCAACCCAGCCCATCTGCTCGCCCACGTCCACGCCTTACTAACTCAACACACACCGCTCCACTGGTGCTCCCCTTTGTGCCACGACCTACCATAGGACCGGTACGCCATCTGGGCGTGTGGTTGGAGGCAGGTGGATACGCATCAGCAGTAATGGAGTGCCATATACTTGACAACGTGACGAAGCGAATCGCCTCTCTCAGAGCCCACCCTACTACCCTCACTGGCAGGGTTGTTCTTGCCAACTCTATGCTCCTATCCAAAGTCTGGTTCAGAGCCCACGCCATCCCCTTCTCCCCAAGCTTCTTCAAATCCCTGTATGCTTTGCTACAAGGTTGGCTTTGGTCAGGCCGCCCTCCACCAGTACGGCTAGAGGTCATGTTTGGCCCTCATCATCATGGTGGCATGGGCCTACTTGACTTCAAAGCCCATGCCGCCAAGATCCTGGGCACCTGGATTGCAGCCGTCACTGCTCCTACACTCCCATCCCAACACTGGTCCCGCGCGGCCTGCTCCAACTTCTCCCGAGCCTTGGGCCTCAACAATCCATCAAACCCCCACTCCCTGATGAAATACCTCGCATCACACACATCAGCCACAGGTCCTCACGGGACCAAAACCCACTACAAACGAATCCTACTCTCCATGCAAAGCGCAGAGTGGAGAATTCGTATTAGTGGACATACAACCCAAAAAGGCCGCCCCTCTCCTCAGTTCACACAAGAGGTACAGGGGCTACCCATCCATGATGGCGTGATCCCCATTCGACCCCAAGTCCTATCCAGGGTGGACTACCTGGACATGATGGACATCCCTTATTCCACTGATACCCAAAAGACTATCTGGAAATACGCACACCATCCTCTGTTGCAGCCTCAAGTCCGCTCCCATGTGTGGCGCTGCCTGAGGCGGGTGTATCGTACAGCTGAGCGCTCTAATGCTTTACACTCATCCTGTGTCGTGTGTGGCCAGTATGGAACGCTGTTTCACCGCCCGGAGAAGTGCCCCACCTCTAAAGTAATATGGCGCGAAGTCCAACGTCTGCTAGGCCAGGATCAAACACATCCCTTCAGTCTGTCAAGAGATATGTTTGCTTCATTAATGGCCTCCCCCCTCCCACCCTCCCTTCGTGCTCTGGTGGTTGCAATCGCCATGTGGACTATCCACACGATTGTCTTGGATGCCATCGCTGGATCCATCCCCACCCTCCCTGAAGCTGTCCACAGATTCTGGTCTCATTTGGTGGATCACTTTCAAGCGTGGATGTTTGGATATTTCCCACCACGTCGCTGACAGCTGGTCTCCTCCTGGTTCCCAGTCTGGTTCATCAAATCAGACCCCTTCCTCCACACGTGCTCAATAGTGGCTACGTCCCCTACACACGTTCCCTCCCCTTCCCATAAGTGGCGCTCCCGCTGGCAACAAGAGATAGCATCGCTTCTCTGGGGTGCCTCCCCTGGTACTAAGTTTTGTCTCATCTGAGTCATATTCAGAAGTGTCCATCCCATGGTCGGCCTTCCCCGCAATAAATTTAAAATTTAAATTTAAATTAATTATTGTAATATCAATATAATTACATTTGGAATAATAATTATATCCACATTGATCAAATTAATGTCTAATTTTTTTGTTATAATGAAATTTTAATTCATTTTATAACAGAGTGAATGATTCCTTCAACACTCCCAATAGTATAGCCACATGGCCATCTCAAAACTTGGATACTTCAAGAGGTGATTTTAATCTCTTAGTATTCCAATTTCTGGACATAAGTCTTTGATTTCAGCATATTAGATAAGTAACCTCGCCCTGCACCAATGATAGAGAATGTGCAGTTAACACCTCCTTATTAAACTTTTTTAGGGGAAACTACTGCAAAGCGTCTTGACTATTATTTGACAGTGGTGTAACCATGAAGGACCTAAACCTTAATATTTATAGGGGTTCTATTAGAGTGTGCAGAAGTAGATTATCCCCTTTATACTATGCCTCATCTTTCTCCTGGTCATAGTCAGTTTCTAAAAGTGAGTACACAGGTGAGGGGATCAAGATTCATTCCATGCAGTGACTTTAATTGTGACCTTACCTGTTGCATACCTAAAAAGTGATCTAAATCTCATCCTTTTTTTATAAATTGTGGCTGAGAAGGCTGGTTTGAATTATTAAATAAAAGAAAGGGGATACTGACAATTTAGTCAGGCTCCAGTTGACTAGGGTTGGTCGCCTCATAAAGTGGTGACACTTTGGAAATGATAGTTATCCATTTGAGTAATGGTATGCTTATCATTAAGCACTGGTAACAATACCAGAGAAAACTCTTTGTAGGTCTCACAAGTGTTTCTTAGGGAAGTTTGGGCGTTAAAGTTATCTAAAACCTCAGCCTCATATAACACTTGAGCCATCATGTAAAAACATTCAGCATAAGCCACTACCAATTCATCCTTAATAAAGAAAAAAATTAAGTAACTTCTTTTTATGTGTTGTCATCCTTCCACTCTTGCAAAATTTTGAACAATGAGCTTTAGATTTTTTAGTAAGTCATCCCACTTCTTTTAATTGTGGCATTATAAGCTCCTGACTTAAAGTGTCTAAAGAATTTATTGGAATTCTAACATAGCGGACTCAGAGTCCCACACCATGCTGAGTTTAAACAGACTGATAAAGTTATTTATTTTTTTTACTTTTTTTTACTTGGGTAGGTAAATTGAGGTAAAAGGAAGCGGATACCCAGTTTTGTAGGCCCGTAAAGGCCGCAAGTAGTCATGTTGAACCTCAAGATTGAATGATTGATGAGCAGGAATATAGTGACTTTGTGCTGTCAATGCAGCTGGGGTGAAAGTCTACATAACTTGAGCATAAGTTACCGTTGGAGCAGAAGATGGTGGTGCAGTGGGTGGCAAAGATAAATTTCTAGCGTGGATCACTGGAATTCTAATAGATCCAATATTATCAAAGTATAAGAACATACAAAAGATCATAGACGTCTGGTCCAACGTCAGCGCTGCATTGCTTTCAGGGATAAATACTTACAACGAATTACACATAAGTTTTTAGATAAGTGAGTTGTAATACTAAAAAATTGGAAGCACTCCGCAAAAGCTGAGGATTAACCTGTTCAAACTTCTGGTTGAAAGTCAAAAGGTATGTTTTTAGCTCTTTAATCTGACTTATTGGGAGTAACTAGTAAATGTAGGTAGTGAACCTCTCAAACAAGGGTGTTAATTAACTCAACTTTGGAAGCTCTGTGATTCTGAGTTAGAAGAACGTTTTCAAAGCGGCTAAAATTGTTTGTATCGTTCATCAAAATGTGATTAGAGTGGACAGAATTATGTAGGGCCTCAAGGCTAATCTTTTCAGCATTTACACAAGGTATTACTCCAAAATGGTAATACACATCTGTCTGGGTCATCATAAAAGTGTTAGAGGTAGAAAAGATTAATTTTTCCTTTATTGAGCACCAAAATGTTGGAATTGGCACAAAAGCAACATTTTCCAACAGTATAGTTTTTTGCATTTATCTAAGTGTATATTGTAATATGACAATATTCTAGAAACCAAGAAAACAACCAATCAAGTTACAAAAGAGATTTTTATTGTAGTAAAACTAAACACACCATAAATTCCCAGTTCTGAGGTGGTGTTGATGATCGTACAAGTGTTTTTTAAGGTGCATAAGGCAGCCTACTATGTTTAGCCAATATTTTTTCAAATGAAACCCCCTTCATTATATGTTATCTCAGAAGTCCAAAATTCCTATTGTTGACAACTACAAATAACTTAATGAACTTAGAAATAGCAGGTCATCTGCAGGAAATGTCAACAGAGACAGGTGGATTAATGCCTACAGGTTGGGGTAATATCAGCTATTGGCATTCATACTAATAAAAACAAAGCAACCATAATGTAAGAGTTTCTTAATAATAAAATATCCTATTGACTATAGAACTTTAACGAAGTGGCAATTACATAATATAAATAGGG
>JAKSZP010008698.1:0-28876 GCA_022478985.1 Massospora cicadina | reverse complement strand
ATCGACAGACTATTTAGAAGCTCCTGGTATCGTGACTTGGAATTTGACATATGCGCTGGACAAGAGGGGGGATGTCAGACTTATATGGAAGTCAAAATTATGCACTCTACAATCCATTTAGCTCCAATTTTGGAGAAGCTAATCTCAAAATTAATGGGATAAGCTCTCCAAGAGAAGAATTGGGAATGACTTGAGCCAAGAGGTTATGAGAGAAATAATGAGGGCGAACATAGATAAGTATTCTTAATTGAGCCACAAAACAAACATTGACGGCAAGAGTTTCCTATCTAGGATGAGGAGAAAATCAGGAAATCAAGGATGACGGACCAAGAATCCTGAATATGACAGCAGGTCATATGCCCTGATGGGGGAAACCGGATCCTGAGACTAATATCACAAGTTAATCGATTAGCCCAGCATGACAGTAGATTGTGGGGACCACACTCTGAGTAGGTGGTAGCGAGGAGGAAGAGGAAGAGGGCCACATGCTGAAGGTCATCCTGAGCAGCACTGAGTATTGATGATAGTGCTACATTTGAGCCAATGAAGCATTTGACTGAGTGTCCAAAGTGGTGTTTTCATGCCCTAGTCCTTTTCTCACTGAAAATCTAGGCAAGAGGAGGATGTGTTGGGATTTTTGCCCATATTCCCAGCCTGCTAAATTACCATAAATCGCTAGGGGATAATTCCCAAAGGCAAAGTGAATTGGAAATTGGTTTTTTCAAGTTTCAGAGTAACTACATTTGGGGGATTTTGGGATATTCGCCTGGTTGTATCTGTCAGGGATCGATCCAGACAAAAACTTAAGATCTCATCAGGTGGAGTTGCTGACGAAAAAGGGGAATCTGATAGTGATTAACTATCAGTTGTACCAATTTGGGATTGGTTGGGTTTCATCACTGACTGATTGGGAATGAATACCAAGTTGCAAGGCGAGTGATGATGCCTGAAAAACGTGAGTTAATCAGTTAGTGTGTGACCTGCCTTAATGAGTAATAAGTCACATAACCTAAGCAGGTCGCTAGCCAAATATGGTTGGTTCGCTTGGATCAAGAGGAAAACTTTAGGGACACATATTCTGACTCTTTCCATTTAGGTCTCGAGGATGTCCAATGACAGAATCCTAGCCAGGATGGGGAGGACCATCTCTGCTAAGACAAGGATGGGTGAATCAATGGCAATAGCTGCCGTTTCATCAAAGAGGTGTAAACTGAGGAATAGATGACTGAATCCTCACTATAAATTCCCTAGAATTCACTTTTAATAAAAAACAGATAATACAACAGTAGTTTATCAATATAGTTTTCATTCAGTATATAGTTTAGTAGTAAACTATTATCAGCTTTCAATTGTTCTATTCTTCTAAAGGATATTATTGCTGTGTGCAATAATTGGGAGTCTCTTAGAGAAAAGCGTAAAGATCTGAGCAGGGATCTAGAGAATAAGGAGAAACAATAGCGGATTGCTGCTGACTGTGTTTGGACCAAAGAGACTATCACCAGGGAATCTCAGAGAAGATCAGGTTGGAAAGAGCGATGGAATGAATCCCAAGATCATGACATCTCAAGTATTTTGATTGGGAATACTAGCCTAGCGTTGGGATGAGATATAAGAATACATACTCAACTATGGATAATAGTCATCATACTATTATCAACTGATAATCCAATATACTATACAACGCGGATGAAGTGAACAAGAAACTGAACCTATGCAGTAAAAAGACTACTAGGGTTGTTTGCTGATAATAACCAAACCAGTAATTTATACAGGTGGCTTGCACAATGGGCATTAAAGCTAAAGCATACGACTTCAAGATAGTACACTGGCTGGGGAACATCAAAATAAAGACTGTCTTTTATGGTTACCAACGTTCACTATTATGGACTTTTCTTTCTTGTTGCAAACACTTTTGCAACCTATTCAATTCAAGACTAAATCTAGTTTGATAATCTCACAGAGGAGATTAGTCTGCACCAAGGTCTGGGAGCAGTTGGACAAGCAAGGCAAGAGGAGCAGGCGGAAGGCCCGCGGCCTCTAACGTTTGAAAACGCCCCGGAGAATCTGGCGGAATAGAAAAAAATCTCAAAAAACTGGCGGTCACAATTTCCCCGGAGATACTCACGTGGCAAGCACGATGCAACCAGTACATCAACACGCCACACTCCCAGCCACTTTTGTCGGTGGAATTTTGAGTCTGTGTGTATCTGGACATCCAAAAAACGGCCTTATGGGAAAAATTTTGTGAAGATGTACACAAAATTTTCCTGACTGCGGTGTACGTTGCACCTCACTCCATGTCACGCAGTTGGCTGGACCTAGGTTTTGAAAGCAAAATAGCAACAGACGAGGCTGCAGCAGTGCGCATAGTGGTCAACCTCAAAGGGCAATGGGTCGTTGAAACCAAATGCACCAGATGGACAAAATCAAAAAAAATTTTCCTCACGTTTGACTTTTTGCCTGCTACGGTAAAATGTGACATTTTGGAGCAACACCTGAAAGATGATCTCACCATATACAGCGAAATACAATCTTTCAAAATGCAACGTTTCATGCTGATGCCACACTTGAGCACCGGTAAAGCCATCGCAGTTCTGACCCCAATGGAGGAAATTGTGAAGGACCTAACCCAGATCCCGTACTCCACCTTTATTGACATTGCAGGGCACACCACCCACCCATTCCGGGTAATCATGGACAGCGCGCCCCCCATTTGCACCCACTGTGACGCGTTCAGCCATAAGGCGCACGCATGCCCCATCAAGGAGGGCGTCACATTCCAAGAGCACCCCTCAGCGGCCATGGCCAGCGGAGAGGCGCACTACGGACCAACTGCAAGCACCAAGGAGGCTTTCCCGTGGGGAGCACAAGGCTGCTACCTATTGGTAAAGCCCATCTCCCCACAGGAGTGGGTGAAGGCCAAGCAGGCCTGTAGGGCCGCGGCCAAGGAAGCAGTTAAGGCCACCACCACCATCCCACACTCACAACACCAGGAGGACATGGAGACCTTCGCGGCGGAAGTGACTTGGGAATCCATCACCCAATCAGATTGGGAGGCCCATGCCAAATGGGCCACTCAATCCGAGGATCCAATGGGAGATGTGATCTCACCCAATTGCTGCACCCAAGCTCCGGTTGAAACCAACTTGAACCTATCCCAACTGAAAAATTTTTTTTGCCCCACTTGACGGTGCACCGAACTTATCCGCACCGCAAAAAATTCATCTGACGTCGGGAAAACAAAAAGCGAAGGCCAAAGCCAACATGACTCTTTCCGCAAAAAATAACAAAAACCCCAATAGCATAGCTGCTAACACCCACACTGCTGTGAAAGCCCATGGGGACCTTGAAGGGGTTGGTGGGCCCAGGGGCTCACCCCCTCACACCTAAGGTGCGAAGGGGAAACCTTCACTATAGGGATGCTGAATATCGCTGGACTCAAGGCCTCCCTGTCCTGGGCTAGGAAACTGAGTTTCTTACAAAACAATTTACCCATGGATATCCTGGCCATCCAGGAGTCCCACTGTCCACGAGGTTCTGAGGAAGCTTGGAAAACAATGCTCCTACCATCCCTATCCTTTTGGTCAAAGCACTGTGGGGTGCTAGTTGGAAAAATAATTTTTCAAATTCACATCCTCAGAAACATTCCTAAATAGCTGAGTGCTCATTGTCACCTTCTCGTGGGCCGACGTTGTGCATACAATCGTCAATATTTACACCCCAAATGGTGCACATGAGCATCGGGAATTTTTCTCATCGGTCAAATCCCTCCCACTACCCCCCAATTCTTTCCTAGTTGGCGACATGAACTGTTGGCTAACCTCACCAATGGACCGGTGGCCACCCTCACCCCACACCCCACAGGGTCATGTAGAACTACGCATTCTAAAAGCCACCCTTGGGTTAATGGATGCGCTGCTGTGACATGCCCCACTACTCAAAAACATGACACGTCCCCACGTCCACAATGGCCAATTAAGGTCCATGACCTGCATCAACCTTATTCTAATGCTGGCGAAATTCCAACCCCACATCTCCCACTTCAAAACAACAAAAATGGAATTCTATAACCACCAACTGGTCTCGATAACATACCACTTACCTGTCACAGTTGCAAAGGCCCCACATTGGTGCAAAATCCGCCCCTACAAGCTCGCGTTGCCAGGCTTTTCCACGTGGGTGGAAGAGGCAACTTTGGCGAAATCGTTTGTTGCACCATTTTGCATGGACCCCATTTCCACATGGGCAACTTTCAAAGAGGACACCATCCGCCACTATCGCCATCTCTTCTCCAGATGCTCATGAGCCACATCGGCGGTTATCTCGCACGCGCTGGTGGAATTGGCCCACTTGGAGTCCAACATTCCTGCCACAGGATACAGCCCTGCATGGGGCCAGAAGTGGGCGGAGGCAGCCGCCCACCTCAATGCACTCGAAAGGCAACACAAACATCAGGTTTGTGTCCAATACAGGGCCACATGCATCACTAAAGGTGACAAGTGCACCGCATACTTCTTTAAAAAAAATTTTCGCACCATGCCAGAGTGTGGCCTGCACACAGGTGTGAAGATTGGATAATTCCATTGCGGACACACCGGCCAAAGTGGCAATTGAAATGCAAAGATATTACTCCAAGTTATACTGAGCTGAACCAATTCAGCCGGCTGAACTGGCAGAATTTTCAACTGAGCTCATATCCGCACCATTTTCTGATACCCAGAAATAATGAATTTAATTACTCCGAACGAATTATGGACAGCCATTTGCAGAGCGCCAAACCAAAATTGCCCAGGCCCAGATGGCATTCCATATGAGTTCTACAAAAAATATTTCAAATATATATCCCCATTGCTGCTAGCCTCACTCAACCAAAGCCTGTTGGAAATGCGCCTCCTACCAGGAGGACATGAGACTTTTACAGTCACACTCTTCAAGAAAGGGGATAAGCTTGACTTAGCCAACTTGCGCCCCATTTCTCTAACAAACACAAACACCAAAATTTTAACAAAAATCATGGCTAACCGTTTAGGGACTGTAGCATCTGCCACCATATCCCCAGAACAATTCGGTTTCATCCCCAGAAGGTCGATTTGGGATAACGTGCACTCTGTGGCTAATGTGTGTCAGTCCACAGCCTCTGGGGCACTTGTATTCTTGGACCAACAAAAGGCCTATGATAGAGTAAACTGGGAATACCTTAGGGCCTGCCTCCATCAATTCCGCCTACCCCCCCGCTTCATAAACTGGGTGATGCTGCTCATGGAATCTGCAACAATGGCAGTGTGTGGCCCAGGCTTCCTAACGGAAGTAGTCCGCCCTCAAAGGGGCCTGCGACAAGGGGACCCCCTCAGCCCACTCTTATACAACTTCAGCCTTGACCCACTACTGCGAAATGTGAATGCCCACCTCACTGGGGTCCATGTGCCAGGCCAAACCCCAGTCAAGATGATGGCATTTGCAGATGATTGCGTGGTGGGGGTGTCTAATAACAAAGATGCATGCGCGCTTGAAGCCCTCATCCAGGAATATTCCCGGGTAAGCAACGCGGCACTGAATGCCTCCAAAACCGAAATCATCCTCCTTGGTCAGTTTCAGAACTGCTGGGCCCCAGCAAGTAGTTCCCAACCCAGCCCATCTGCTCGCCCACGTCCACGCCTTATTAACTCAACACACACCGCTCCACTGGTGCTCCCCTTCATGCCATGTCCTACCATAGGGCCTGTCCGCCACCTGGGCATGTGGGTGGAGGCAGGCGGATATGCGTCAGCAGTAATGGAGTGCCATATACTGGACAACGTGACGAAGGGAATCGCCTCTCTCAGAGCCCACCCTACTACCCTCACTGGCAGGGTTGTTCTTGCCAACTCTATGCTCCTATCCAAAGTCTGGTTCGAAGCCCACGCCATTGCCTTCTCCCCAAGCTTCTTCAAATACCTGTATGCTTTGCTGCAAGGATGGCTTTGGTCAGGCCGCCCTCCACCAGTACGGATAGAGGTCATGTTTGGCCCTCATCATCAAGGTGGCATGGGCCTGCTTGACTTCAAAGCCCATGCTGCCAAGATCCTGGGCACCTGGATCGCGGCTGTCACTGCTCCTACACTCCCATCCCAACACTGGTCCCGCGTGGCCCGCTCCAACTTCTCCTGAGCCTTGGGCCTCAACAATTCATCAAACCCCCACTCCCTGATGAAATACCTCGCATCACACACATCGGCCACAGGTACTCACGGGACTAAAACCCACTAAAAACGAATCCTACTCTCCATGCGAAGCGCAGAGTGGAGAATTTGTATTAGTGGACATACAACCCAAAGAAGCCGCCCCTCTCCTCAGTTCACACAAGAGGTACAGGGGCTACCCATCCATGATGGCGTGATCCCCATTCGACCCCAAGTCCTATCCAGGGTGGACTACCTGGACATGATGGACATCCCTTATTCCACTGAGACCCAAAAGACTATCTGGAAATACTCACACCATCCTCTGTTGCAGCCTCAAGTCCGCTCCCATGTGTGGCGCTGCCTGAGGCGGGTGTATCGTACAGCTGAGCGCTCTAACGCTTTACACTCATCCTGTGTCGTGTGTGGCCAGTATGGAACGCTGTTCCACCGCCTAGAGAAGTGCCCCACCTCTAAAGTGATATGGCGCGAAGTCCAACGTCTGCTAGGCCAGGATCAAACGCATCCCTTCAGTATGTCAAGAGATATGTTTGCTTCATCAATGGCCTCCCCCTTCCACCCTCCCTCTGTGCTCTGGTGGTTGCAATCGCCATGTGGACTATCCACACGATTGTCTTGGATGCCATCGCTGGCTCCATCCCCACCCTCCCAGAAGCTGTCCACAGATTCCAGTCTCATTTGGTGGATCACTTTCAAGCGTGGATGTTTGGATATCTCCCATCGCGTCACCAACAGCTGGTCTCCTCCTGGTTCCCAGTCTGGTTCATCAAATCAGACCCCTTCCTCCACACGTGCTCAATAGTGGCTACGGCCCCTTCACACGTTCCCTCCCCCTCCCCATAAGTGGCGTTCCCGCTGGCAACAAGAGATAGCATCGCTTCTCTGGGGTGCCTCCCCTGGTACTAAGTTTATCTTTCCTGAGTCATATTCGGAAGTGTCCGTCCCATGGTCAGCCTTCCCCGCAATAAATTTAAATGTTCACTATTATGGAAGATTTGGATGATATTATTTATGTGAAGTTGATTGTGGGAAAATATCATTATGAGCCACTACATACGATCAATTTGCTAGATAAACTCAGATTGGATTTTTTTATTGCGCAATAAGGAATAAATAAGCAAATTGGAGAATTGATGCTGAGCTTCTTGAAACCCTCCGCCAGGCCAGCAAACATCTTGGATGCACATAGGGCGGTAGGTCATGGAGGGTTGCGTAAAATTTTTAGTTCTTGTGACCCCATTACTATTGAGAAAGCATGCACTATGATGTGCTTGAGACAGTTGCTTGTTGTCACCAGTGCCAAGTGTAAAAACCTTTTCACATTTTATTAGCAACCAGCTGGTTAAGCCTTATTTCCCATGGCATATTGTTTCTCTTGATATGGTGGGGCCTCTGCTTACTGGCGCAAACCGCTATAAGTATATAATAGTAGCATATGTTGATTTGAAAAGATAAGTGAAAGCAAGAGCGACCAATGATTTGGGGGATGTCACTACTACCAAGTTTATCATAAAATTTGTCATACAGCAGCATGACTGCCTGCAATTTATCCTCGTGGATAATGGAATTAATTTCATGTCACATATCCTTCCCAAGTTGAACAAACCAATGGCAATATATGGGATCTTGATTACTGTAAGTTCCGGGGAACGTCCTATGGGTGTTGATTGGGCCATTTTTCCATTCCTGAGCAAGAAGGCACCGAAGAGGATGGCTGTACCACTCGTTACTCAGGGCGATCTCACTCACATGGTAGACAAGCAGTGGGTAACAGCTCTTCCACTTCGGATCCCACCCCCAGTACCCACACTTACCTCAGCAGAACTGTTACAAGGAATCAGCGAAATCTGCGCTGAGATCATCAAATTGAAATATTAGAACTAATTTTGAGTGGCAATCAGCCTGATGTTCAGACCTCAAATTGTCAAAAAGGTATGAAGATTGACTTATTGGCTGGAATGCCCAACGGTTTCAATTTGGTTAACATGACAATTGAACAAATCACCTCCATCCCAAAGTTATCAGGGATCATCCTCGATGGGCAGGCAACAGCATCGGACACCATTAATGAGGGTTTGAAGCCCCTGCTGATAATTCAGGCGTTACAACCAATGCAATGCCACTGACTGTACAAATGGCCCAGCGACTGAGCGCGGGCAGGTTGGGCATCCTGAACCTGTTCCCAACCAAATGGGCTCGCCCCTATGTGGGGTGGCCTTGGGGATTTCAACCACTTGTCAGGCCAAAAACTTTCACGCTAACTGTCAGAAACGTAGCTGAGCCTCAGTTATGACATTTGAGGTTGAACTGACAGCAAC
Source organism: Massospora cicadina (assembly GCA_022478985.1). NCBI lineage: Eukaryota > Fungi > Entomophthoromycota > Entomophthoromycetes > Entomophthorales > Entomophthoraceae > Massospora > Massospora cicadina. The sequence goes on along the minus strand of JAKSZP010008698.1, from coordinate 20,379 downwards.
TCGGCCCACCGCCTAATTTTTTGATGTTGGTTCCCAGGGAACTAATCCGCCCATTCCTGAATAATTTTCCAGTTAGATCAAAATTGAGGGTCCCAATCCTGGCTTATCACTACCCCAATCACCCACTATTTAATTAGTTGCATTGCGCTGAGAAAATTGTTGGTCAATTTTCTTCTTTTCCTTTCAATAAAATTTTGCCAAAAAACCAGTCAATTTTTTAATTATGTCGATTCTTCTTGCCACATCCCCAATGGCATTTCCCTGGTGGGCTGTTGGTCCATATACCAGATGGGCTCTACCAATACTTATGGTCACTATGGCCCCCTCCATTGTTAATTGGATTCAGCGAGTCAGATATTTATGGCACTATAACCCTGCTATCATGAACTTTCAACAACAGTTCATGGGGATCTTGTGGCCTTACATCCACCAACTGCAAGCGAGAATCCGCCTCCTTGCCTCCCCAGTTGAAATAACCCCATATGCCGATGAACTCATTGAAACTATTTCTGTGATTCTGCCGCCTGCAGCAAGATCCCCTGGTTCTGGGATGGGCTCATTGTGGTTCGTCATCAGGATCATACTCACTGTTGTTCTAAACCAACAATTTGTCATTTTGCAATGCCCAGCTCCATACAATGTCATTCAGTCAGCAATGCCTCTGGCATTCTGGCTTGCTTTTGGGTGCTCACGCATCCTGACTGGCATGCCAGTCTAAACTTCTTCTGCAGTTTCCGTGACATAATCGACCAACCATTATTCCCAGCCACTTCCGCCTTGCTCTTCAAACCGGGTGCAGCAGTGGTTACCCTTTACCAGATGAATATGCAATCAGTAGTCTGCTGTTTGTTGTTTGTTTGGTCAAATTCTGACTTTGGGAGAAGTATCCACTCTACCTTGGAGAATCTTCTTCAAACCGCCCAAAATGCGCGGATTTCTGCTCCCCCCTCCCACTAGCCCAGAAAGAAGTTCTAGTGTTACTTCCCAGGAGATAGCCAATCAATTCCTTGATGCTCTCACTGAGGTGCAAATGCGTACAGAAATTATGCTTAATAATGCTTCCGCGTTATCTCATGCCCAGCAAGGGCTCGCGTTGCTAGACGCTGTGGATGGGGGATGCCTGTCGCTGGGTTAGAGCCTTCTGCGCTCTTCCTCACAAATGGGAGACCCACTCCACTGATGGCTGTTGAGTCAGCTGCCATGAAACCCCCTGTGTCACAAATGGACCACCTATTCAGACTGCTCTATACCATGGCTGAAGCTCCTATCCTGGTTTCTTTGATTCCTACCTTCCATAAACTGGCTCCCGCGCTAGGTCTCTCTATCAATATGCGTTAGAAAGTTTTTAGATCAGGCTTGGATTTGGTTTCCACTCATCATGAGGTCTGGTCCACCATCCAAGGAACATTAGATCAAATATGTGCCACTGCGACCACTATTAATGCCTTCCCCACCATGTTGTCCGTTATCAGAAGGGGGATTTTATGATAGGGTTACCCAACTTAGATGCAGGCAACGCATCTACCTCTGAACCAGCGGTAGATCTGGGTGCCGATCCTGCCGCAACCCCCATGTCTGAGTTGGCAGATACAGAGTCACCTATAAATGAATCTGTTAAGGAATAGACGGAGGAAGTCAGTTCCCCTGCCCTCGTACTCCCAATTTTCACTCCAGCAAAAGCCCCTGACCTTAGCCCCAATTTGCAACAGTTATTTCTTCAGTTGCAAAAGAGTTGGTTGAATCTTCCAATAAACAAAACTTCGCTTATTTCTTATTGCTAATGAATATCAGTGTCAGCTCACATCATGTCTCCTTCAAAGCCCTGGTGGATACCGGAGCTGTGGGGAACTTCATGAGTGTCAAGTTGGACCAACAATTAGAACTGGAAATGGATGCAGGTCCCTCAGTGATGGTGGCCTCATCTGCCTCACAGACCTCATATGTCGTTCACTGGTCAGTACCTTTAACAATCCACCAGTTCAATTTCGTGATCGGTTTTCTGCTATGCCAGACTTGGTGTTCCCGGTGATCATAGGTGTGGGGTAGTGGCGCTGACAACATGTCAAGATTCACTTGGAGTCTATTATGTTGTCATTTACCAATGATCAACTGGAGGGTGAATTCCCTCTGATTAACACCCTTAAGAAGACACAAGGAACCAGTTTTATCACTTCCATTGTCACTTCTGTTTGCATACGGCCAATTTTCCAGAGAGTTTAATGTGCTATTGAAGTATCTTCAACTTGTAAAAGGCAGATCGCCTGCCTCCGCACACTAGATTTGATTGTGGATTTTTAATGATCGTGGAGTTGGTGAACGTCACCTGTCCGTTGTATCCCCATACAGCGGAGTGAGAAATTGCACTCAACACCTGATTGGACGATATGCTGAAAAAAGGATGGCTATTCAAGGAGACCTCGCCCATCACCTCTCCCATCGTCTTCACCAAAAAAGCGGATGGTTCTCTCAATCCCTGTATGAATTACGGCCACTTAAATAAAATAATGGTTTCTGACCCCTACCCCTTGCCTCTGGAGCAGATGATCAGCCAGGCAATCACTAGATCCCTTGTGTTCTCTAAGCTGGATCTGGTGAACGCTTTTAACCAAATTCAGGTAATGAAAGGTCAAGAATGGTTAACAACGATCTGGATGAAACGCGGCATTTTCCAATTACCATGTAATGCCCTTTGGGCTGAAGAATGCTACCGCTACGTTCCAACATATGATTGACAATGTACTGGGTGACCTCCAGTTTACCTGTGCAGTTGCATACATCGATGATATTCTGGTCTACTCCCTGACTCCCAAACAACACGCTACTGACTTGGAAGCAGTTGTGGCCATTTTGCATAAGGCAGGATTGTTCATCAATCTTTCCAAGTGCGAGTTTTATAAGGAGGAGGTTACCTTCCTTGGGAACCTCATCCTTAAAGATGATTATGCAATCCTTCCAATAAGTTAGATGCGATCTGAGAATGGGCAGCCCTGACTACCCAGAAACAACTTTGGAATTTCTTAGGAACCATCATTTTCATAAAAAAATTTTCCCGGCACTTTCCCAGATGGCCGCACTGCTCCACCCCCTTACAGGGAAAACTGTACCATTTTGTTGGATGTCCTAATGCCAACAGGCATTTGAATCAATAAAAGAGGTGTTCATGTCTCCCCCCATTTTGAAGCATGCCAATCACACCAAGATGTATATTGTTGCATGTGATGCCTCGTTAGTAGCAGTGGGAGCGGTGTTGCTTCAGGAACATGATGGGTTGGAACATCCAGTCACCTATTTTTCCTGGAAGTTCACCGCCATGGAGCAGCATTGGGCCATTTATGACAAGGAATTGGCAGTTGTTGCATGGGCATTAACTCATTGGAGGTATCTGTTACAGTGTGCTCAACATGAATTAATGGTCCACATGGATCACCAGGCTCTTTCATATTTACGTAGACCCCAAAAATTTGGCGCATCAGCAAGCCTGAACCTATCAGGACCTGTTCATTTTTAACTTTAAATATGAATTCATAAAAGGTGCGCTCAACATACTTCCCAATTTTCTAAGCTGCAGCCCCACCCACTGTTCCTCAGACCCAGAGGAAGTAGATCTCGTTACCATGATTCCTGCCGCTCAAATCCTGTCGATTGTTCCTCCTGTCATATTATCCATCGCTTTGGCTCCTGACACCCCGCTAGTGACTCAGGTTTTAGCCAGTCAAATGACCTGCCCTGAGGGTGTGGAGTTGGGTGAGCAGTTGGCTCACTTGAGTCATAAACACTCCCTATACTCCTTAGAGTAGGGACTCATTTATTTTTGTCTTGCATCTAGGTTCCCCCTCCTTCTAAATGGAGGTGTTCCATTCACATCACGATCCCCCACAGTCAGGCATCCTAGTAACAAAAAATGCATCAACTTGATCAAGCGGACCTACAATTGGGCAGGTCTGACAAAGGAAGTTCCTGTCTGGATTGCTGATTGCATTACTTGTGCCAGGGCTAAGTTGGACCGCTCTTGAAAAAATGGCCTTCTGCACCCCCTACAGCAGGCGGAGGGCCCATGGACATTGGTGTCCGTGGACTTTATTGTCAAACTCCCCTGCTCTAACAGGTTCACATTGGTGATGGTGGTGGTGGATCGCTTCACAAAATTTTCCCTTTTTATACCTTGTAATTCTGAAATTATGTCAGAAGAAACTGCTCGCCTTTTCATACGCCATGTTTTTTCGATGTTTGGTCTCCCCCAGGAGATCATCAGTGAACATGGCTCACAGTTCACCACGCAGTTTTGGAGTGAACTCCTATTGATCCTGAAGATATCCCCCTGTCACTCCACTGCATATCATCCCCAGTCTGATGGACAGACCGAGCATGTCAACCAGGTCCTTGAGCAGTACCTGCATTGCTATGCTGCAGCCGCGCAAGACACCTGATCGAATGAACTTCCTCTCACTCAATTCACTTACAATAACAGGACCCAAACATCTATGGGGTTTTCCCCCTACAAAGCAACGTTGGGTTATAATTCTTTGTTTTTGGTCAGACTGTGCTTGCAGCCCAAGGTTCAAGTTGCCACGGACCATGCTGACCATATCAGATTGACTCAATCCTTAGTGCAGGAACACCTCACCAAAGCCATAAATGACTACAAGAAGTTCACAGATTGCAAGCATCTCCTGGGTTATGATTTTATGGTGGGCTCCTATGTCATGCTCAATACCCATCATTCAAGAATTCAGGCCCCTTCCTGTAAGTTTCCTAGTAAATGCTTGGGTCCCCACTTGGTGGAGGAGGTATTGGGCAATGGGGCGTTCCAGTTGAAACTTCCTGCGCATTGGATGCAGCATCCTGTTTTCCATGTTTCCCAGATGTCGCCCTTCAATGGTGCAATCCCCCACAGAACCTGAACTGTTCATCGTCAAAAATGGGGAAGAGGCCAGGGTAGAGGCTATCCTGGCATCCCAAAAATCCCAACGTTCCGTATAATACATCGTGGCCCAGAAAGGGTATCCAGCCTATGAAAACAGTTGGGTTAAGGCGCGCAATTGCGTAAACTGCATGGACCTGGTCAAAGTGTTCCACATATCCCACCCCAAAGCTCCCTTCCCCCCCAAAAAAGTCGCGATGATTATGGCAATCAAGTTACCCAAAGCGCACAAGAATGTGGCTCTCATGCAGTTTCCTGGTGGTGGGGCCCTTACTTTGGAAAAAGAAAAAGTGTAATATAAGTCCTGGGGAACGTCCTCTGGGTGTTGATTAGCCATTTTTATGTTCCCAAGCAAGAAGGCACTGAAGAGGATGGTGGTACCCCTCATTACTCAGGGCGATCTCAATCACATGGTAGATGAGCGCTGGGTAACAGCTCTCCCTCTTTAGATCCCACCCCCAGTACCCACACTCAACTCAGCATAACCGTTATGAGGAATCAGCAAAATCTGCACCAAGATTAAAGAATTGAAATCAATCGGAACTAATTTGAGCAGCAATTATGCCAATGTTCAGATTTCAAATGGTCAAAAAGGTATGAAGACTGACTTATCAGCTGGAATTCCTGATGGTTTTGATTCAGTTAACATGATGATCAAACAAATCACCTCCCTCCCAAGTTGTCAGGGATCATCCTTGATGGGCAGGCAACAGCATCAGACACCATCAATGAGGGTTCAAAGACACCTGCTGATAATTCAGGTGTTGCTCCCGACGCAACCCACTGACCAAATGAATGGCCCAGCAACTGAGCGCGGGCAGGTTGGGCATCCCAAACCCATTCCCAACTAAATGGGCTAACCCCTATGTGGAGTGGCCTTGGGGATTCCCGCCACTCATCGGGCCAAACGCCGTTGTGTCAACTGTCAGAAATGCAGCTGAGCCTCAGTTCAGATGTTCAAGATCAAACTGACAGCAACTTGGCCCACCACCAAATTTTTTGATGTCAATTTCCAGGGAACTAATCCGCCCATTCCCAAATAATTTTCCAGTTAGGTCAAAATGAGGGTCCTGATTCTGGCTTGTCACTACCCCAGTCAACTACTATTTAATCAGTTGCATTACACTGAGAAAATTGTTGGTCAATTTTCTTCCTTTCCTTTCAATAGAATTTTTCCAAAAACCAATCAATTTTTTTGTGTTGATCCTTCCAGCTGCATCCCCGATGGCATTTCCCTGGTGGCTTGTTGGTCCATATACCAGATGGGCTCTACCAATACTTATGGTCACTATGGCCCCCTCCATTGTTGATTGGATTCAGCGAGTCAGATATTTCTGTCACTTCCCTTCTATTATGAACTTTCAACAACAGTTCATGGGGATCTTGTGGCCTTACATCCACCATCTGCAAGCGAGAATCCGCCTCTTTGCCTCCCCAGTTAAAATAACCTCATATGCTGATGAACTCATTGAAACTATTTCTGTGATTCAGTCCCCTGCAGCAAGACCCCCTGGGTCTGGGATGGGCTCATTGTGGTTCGTTGTTGGGATCATACTCACTGTTGTTCTACACCAACAATTTGTCATTTTGCAATGCCCAGCTCCATACAGCGTCGTTCAGTGGGCAATGCCTCTGGCATTCTGGCTTGCTTTTTGGGTGCTAACACATCCCGAATGGCAGGCCAATCTAAACTTCTTCTGCCGTTTCCATGACAATTACACCCTTCTACCCTGAATATAATAGAATGGTGGAACGGGTCAATGGCACATTGGTAAACATTCTTTGCAAGCTTGTAAAGGATTAGCCCTCTGAATGGAGTATCCTCTTATCCACCGCTGTCTTTGCATATAATAATTAGCTACCACTAATCAACTGGTAAGAGTCTGTTCCAATTGCTCTATGGTAGACATCCAGCTTTGCCCACTCTGCTTTACATCTGAGTGGAAAACACTTGCAGAGTAGAACTGCAGCTTATCTAACCAAATTAATGGATATAATAATAAAACTACAAATGGAATCTTATCTACCAGCTTAGCTAAGAAGACTGTGATCTGGAGGCTGTCCAAAGTAGATGTAGCAGACTTACAGTTTGCATTAGATCTTGTTTTTCCCTGACCAAAAGGATTTAAAAGGAAGAACAAGATCGCTAACATCTGGATATGACAATTTGAAATAATTGAGAAGATTGGTATCAATGCCTACACCATTAAGGAACCTGAAAGTGGTTGGATTATCAACAAAGAAAAGCAAAGTTACTCTGAGCATACAAGCAATAGGAGCTTATTGGCCAGTCAAGGGGGTAAAGTTGAGAAATTGATATGCTCGACAATAAGCTATATATCCAGTGGATCATAATTTATATGTTGAGGTGAGCCTCAATTTTGAGTGTAAGATTATGTCAATGTGAGGTGAATTGATCAAAGTATTCATAATTTAGAAAATCAAGGGAATTCCGCCAAAGTTTCGATGATAGAAAGCAACCCTAAAATAGTAGCAAATAGAGAATTACTAAGCAGAAAGGTCAAAACTGATTAGAAATTCAAGATTAAGAGTTGAGCGTGGGAATGGAGGAGGAGGTTTTTTGGAAGAAGAAGGAAGAAAAGGGTTTTAGCGGAAGTAGTTTGTTAGTATATATATTTTTATTAAACTAGTTTCAGGTGAAAAGATAGCTCCTTATTATTTGTACTTTATTGTCATTTGACAAAGATCAGCAATCATCATACTGCTCATCCGTTGCTCAGTGGGTTTTAACCTGTGCTCCAGATTGGGGGTTTCAGCCAAAACTGCCAAAGTTTCAACCCTTTTAGCCTCCTCATACCTAGCCCTATCTCTACAGTTAGTGCCCTCAATTTTGTCATGTAACCATGACTGGAATTGATCTCTTCAACAAATGGATTAAAGCTGTTGCTCTCCCAACCCAAACTGCTATATCTGCTCACCGTTCCTACATCAGTATATCTTCACTCACCATGGTTGCACCCAGGTTTTAATCTGTGACAATGGGAAAACTTTAATCTCCAGAGTGGTCAAGGTCCTGTCTACCTCCATGGGACACAACAACTCTTTTTTACCACCTATAATCCCTCTACAAATGGTTTATGTAAAGAGTGAATATAAATTTATTCTTTATATCAGTGAAAATATTTACTTCATATTCTTTACACTGGGTTCCGTTCCTGCCTAGTGCCCTATATACCACTTTAACATTTAGCATTAATACTGATAATGTCTCCTTTCCACATCTTTTATGGTCAATATCATGGGTACCACCCTCTTATCTAAGGATGTTTTTTCTGCTATGATTGATTATTTTGACAACGCCATGAGGAGATTAGCTCGGCGCATCATCTAGCTGCAGTACTATGTTATGCTCATTTAGCTAAAAGTGTTACAAAAGAGGGCCGATCTAATAATAGGTCCAACCACTATACCCACCTTCCAAGTATTAGATATAGTCTTATTTTACAACAACTGCATTACCCCCAGAGGTGGCAAGCTCAGGTCTATCTGAGAGTAGCCTTTTGTCATCACTTATAAGAGGGGCAATGGGTATTAAAAAGCCTATTGCTATTAGAATTATTATAAACTGGGCACATAAATAATTTTATACCCCTATTCTCCCCCAACATTCCTGAAGAGGGTAATATTAGACAATTGCCTTATTGACTGATGTAGAAGAATGTTCCAGGTATGGAAAGATAAAATTTTAACAATAATGTCCTGCCCATATCTCAGCAAAATAGGTCAATTCAGATCAATAGTGTTACCTCATTTTCAGCTGAATAGATCAGATCAAGTTACCCACACTAGTTTTAACCCTCAGCAGAGTAGGCATTTGGTTGGAAGTCCACCCAAGCATTAGATCAAAGTTAGTGTACTAACTAAGAGAAAACTACCGCCTTCTATAGACCTGAGTGGATTCAAAGAAGAAAAATTAACTTACAAATCAAAACAGAGTATCTGATGATCTGCCAAGATAAAAAAATTGAGAATTGTGGTTGGGTGAATTATTAAACCATCACTGCATGGATTTATCATACAGTCAACTAGTCATCCAACGTTAAGGCAGGTTGGGGTGAAAAAAAATTTTATGAGCTTGCTAGGACAGTTTGTCCTTCTGTCAAACCCTGTAATGCACCAGCTCCTTCCAATGAGCCTTAATAGTATTGGGAAGCAGGGCCCAAGTCAACGACCAAAGGGCGGACAAGGTCCCTATAATCATTTTTCTGGTGTGTGCGCTACAGGCACCATGGATAAACACCCCTTGGAGGACAGTTTCAAGTATACTTACCCCAAGCAACATGTCAAGACCCCAAAACAAGGTGTATAGGGAGGAAAAAGCCTTCCCAAACTCGCTTACAAGGTCCACCTCTTGTTTTTATAGGACAAACATGGCCACCGTTAGATTAAATATACACATATAAACCTCATAAGACAATAATAAAAATGAGTAATGCTCAAGAACGGCCTTATTAGATATAATTTAGGCAAGTTGATAGAAAACGGAACTAGAGAACCTACAATTCTCAAGTCCCTTCTCTTATATCTCTCTGCTGCAAGCATAGATCAAGCTCATCCATCATGCTTAACACTATGTCTTTTGAAATATGCCGTAAGAAAACCCTAATTGTTTTAGGCTAAATTGAATTTGTAGTGGCTGAGCTACCACACCCAAGAATCGTTCCAATTCTAATTTGATCCACATTTAACCTAGAAACCACCACTTCAAAAATCTCTGGTTTGACATCAGGCCTGAAAAAGTTTTAGCCGCTGTCCTGCCCCAGTTTCAGTCCCAACTTATGGTCTAGCCAAAACTAATGCTCTCTCACCCCCTCTATCTTCCACACCTGCTTGTCTTGTCTTATCAAAGATCAGGGCAATGTGATATTGAGGGAAACCCTCAACCTTCACATCACCCCCTAGACAAGAAGAACTCTCGAATCTTTCCAGGAAACTGGGAGCAATCTCTGGACGTCTGCTACGTGGCCTCCTCAAATGGTTGAACCTTCAACTGGACAAAAATGACTGATGACCCCACACCACATTTGTGTCCATGATCTCCTCCACCTCATACTCCTCAATCTTTTTTCAGCTGGAAACAAAGGAGAGGCCCTCTCAGGTTGCTTCCTCAAGAATGGTTTGAGCCTTGACACATGCAACACTGGATGAGCCTGTGACCCCTCTGGCAACTTCAGCTCAAACGCCACCTCGTTCACTGCTCTCACTATTGAGTATGGACCCAACGCCACCGGCCCCAACTTCCAGCTCCTCAAAGGTATAGTATAATTCCAATCATCTACTAAGACCAAATTGACCTTCTTGAAATGCTCCCCTCTGACCAATGCCTATCTGCTTTCCTCTTCTGAGCCGTGACCGCTGTCTCTAGATTCCTTCTCAGGAGTCTCAAGTTATCCTGAGTCTCATGTGACAGATCATCTGCTGCTGGATTCCAACCCTGCTCCTGAGGCCTCATATCCTCTGGGTGCTGACCATGATTTGCAAAAAATGGGGCCATTCCCATGGATTCATGCTTGTGGTTGTTATATGAAAATTGCACTAACTTCACCCAACTCACCCAGTCATCCTTCCGCCCTGAGACGTAACACCACAAAAATTGTTACAATATTTGATTTTCCCTCTCATATTGTCCATCTAAATGGGGTGGCAAGCTGATTAATGGGAGGCCTTTATCTTCAAGGTTCCTAACAGATTAACCAGAACTGAGATGTGAACTGTGGACCCCAGTCTGACACAATACCCTCTAATACCCCATGTCAGAAAAAGTCCTCATTCACAGAGATCTGACTTGCTACTTTAGAAGATATGGTTGACTGACAATGGAAAAGTCTGCATAATTTGTCAGGCGATTCACCACAACCATCAGGGCGTCCATCCCCTGGGACTTGGGCAACCATATGATAAAATCCACACTCTCAGAGGCCCAAGGTCTAGATGGAATCTGGAGCACATTCTATTATCCTGGCGCCATATGGTGGGACTTTGACCTGGCACACACCACACATCGATCCACATACTGCCGTACTGCTGCACCCACTCCCCTCCATAAATACTGGTGTTGAACCAAGTCCAGCGACCTTTCCCCACCTGGATGTCCAGCCAAAGGATTATCATGGTAGCTAGCACCTCCTGCTGCAGACTCATCATTGGAACCCAGATCCTTTCTTCATGACAGATAAGACATCCCTGATTGAGAACCCCGCATGTTTCTTACTTGCCTCCCCTTCTCTCGTCTAATCCAAAATCCGCTGGCCAAACTCATCCTCTGCTGTGCAGTCCGAATTTCCCCTGATATTCCTTCTATCCAACCCCTGATCATTGCAAACAGACTCAATGGCAACATTGTAGCGGTGTTAAAACTCCTCAACTCCTCCTCAAAAAACACAACCTTGAATCATGACTCAGAAAATCTGGCAAGATAATCTGTTTCCTATCTTATACTCAATCTTCGAGTCATACTGAGCCAAATTTAAGTGCCACTGGGCCTGTCTCTGATTCATCAGACTTGGGGACTTATAATACTCTAAGGCTCAATGCTCAGTCCAGATCACAACCGGATGCCAGGCGTACAACAGGTGGTGCTGCCACTCCCCTAATGCCGCCACTCTTGCCAAAAGTTTCTTGTCATAGACTGGGTAATTTGTCTTAACGGGCACCATCTTTCAGCTGAAATAACAGACAGGGTGCTCAACCTCATCTTTACCCTCCTGCAATAACACCGCTCCAAGAGCAAAGTTTAATACATCTGTCTCCACTATAAACGGCCTGTTGGGGTCAGGATGGTCCAGAACTGGGACTTTCTGAAGACTCGTCTTCACCCACTGGAAAACCCTTTCCTCCGACTTACGCTAAATGAAGGGTAAATTCCAAGTCAACCTTGTCAATGGCTTAGCCCACTTGGCTAAATTCTGGGAGAATCTTTTTACAAAGTTCACCACTCCCAAAAAACTCTGCACCTTGGTCCGATTCCTGAGGGCTTCCATTCCTTCACCACTTGCAGCTTATCAGGGCATATTGCTAGCCCCTTGAAAACCACATACCCCAGAAAGGTCACCAAGTCTTTATTAAACTCACACTTGGATGACTTCAAAATCTGCCTGGCTTATCACCTCCAGAACAATCTTTACATCCTTCACATGATCTTGCATCAATTTGTAAAACCAGAATATCATCCATATAGGCAACACCTACCTAACTACCAATCCCCCTAACACACAGTTAATAATGCGTTGGAAAACTGTGGGTCATACGCAGCCCAAATGGCATAACCTCAATACTCAAAATTCCCCAAGTGGAACTTAAACACGGTATACTTCTGGTGCTTTGGCCGCACAGGAATATGATTGAACGCATGAACAAGTTTCAATCTGGTGAAAACCACACACCCCAAAATCATATGTAGAAAATCCTCCAGGAATGGCATTGGATTAGAATCAGGCTCTGTCACTGCATTAAGCCGCCAGAAGTCCACACAAGGACGTAGCTCCCCACTCACCTTTGGCACCTCAGCACTGGCGAAACCACAGACAATTTGGACGGCTCAATCAAATCAGAACTTAACATCTTATGGACCTATTAGTCAAGAGCTTGATTGAGCCTGAAATTAAATGGATAAACTGGACATCCCCTTGGCAACTCAGAGCCCTCTTTGAACTGAGAAATAAATGCAAAGTACTCTGTAGGCAGTAAGGTTGCCTCACCCTTGGGTCAAAAACTGATGCAAAATCCTGTTACTCCTCTGGCAAACCCTACAATGGCGTGACAGAAGATATTCCTCCCGACCATTTAGTACTAAAAAAAGATATTCCTCCCATACACTTCACTAAGACCCCTGGGTCTGGAAATCCCATTCATAACGTCTGAGCCCCCAGGCAACAACAGCACTTTCCCCTTAATCATATCAATTTTGCGGATGGAACTAAAGCCACCACCTCATCCCCAGCACCACTGGATGAGGCAAATGTGCCATAGCATGAATTTCTTCTTTAAACTCATCTGGGCCTTGTATCAACAGGATCTTATACTGCACCTTCCTGACCGCAGTCCTGTTGGTGGCATCCGCCAACAACACAAATCCATCCTCCTGCAACTGGAATCAAAAACTTCTTGCCCTTTCCTCATTCACATAATTCTTATCAGCCCTAGTGTCCACCAGGGCTAGGACCTTTCCACACTCCTTCTTCCTAAGACCTTCCTGCACTTCTACGGGTAAAATAATCATGAATAAAGCGAAGAAGGACATTTATTCTGGGACATCGGCTTCACTGGCTCCTTGCAAAAATGCTAAGGTGCATTCTTCTTCTTTCTTGGGGCCTCAGACCCTGAATGGGGCCTCAGCCATCGCCCCCTCTGGCAATTTTCCGCCCTCCCCAGGCTCCTCCTAGCCCTTTTCTTACTCCTCCACATACCTAAGCCCCTTTGAGCTGTTCACTGGCTATGAACCTGCTCGTCTCATTTCCTCCTGCCCATGAAAACCACCTAGGAAAAGCTTCAACTCCTGGTGATCCTGGTACAAAGCCACCTGCCGCTCCACCTTTAAGGCCAAGGCCACCTCTTCCTCCAGCGTTGCTGAAGGCCGCACTTCTGTCATTGCCAACATCAAATTAGCCTGAAAATTTTGACAGAACATGTGAGGAAGCTGGGACTCTGGCGCCCTGGATGTTTTGTTCAGTGCCTAGAGCATCTGGCCATATTCCTCCATAGACTTCCTCTCCTGACTTCACTGCAGCAATGATGACCAAGCTGAATCTTGCGCCTGATCTGGACATGCCACTTGGTCAATCAAGTACAAACACTCCTCTGCTGACCCAGGCAGCCCCACCTGATACTCCAAAAGTTCCCGTACCCAGGTGAAAACTTTACTGGCAAGATCACCAAAACTTGGCCAACTGTAAATCAAATGAATCCCCACCCCTAATGCCTTTGTCACCCACCCTTGGAACTCAACCTGGCCAAACAACTGATGTATCAGCTCCAACTCCTCTGAACTCAACATTGATGGAATACTTTCTCCAGTATTCACCAGTCCTACCACTTTCCTACAACTCCAATACACACACTTCAGCACCTGATATACCTCACAAATCAAAAACACTGCTGAAAATATCACCATTAAAAGCGTCGTGGTATAATGATACCACACAGGGTACACAATTTCTCTTAGCTCCTCTTTTGCTTGCCACCACAATGACAGGAAAGTAAATGAGTTCATTTAATTTAACGCACTGGCTCCTTCCAATGAGCCATGAAGAAATTGAGGAGCAGGACCCAAGTCAACAACTAAAGGGCGGACAAGGACCCTGAAACCATTCTTCTGGTGCATGCGCTACAGGCACCATGGATAAACACCCCTTGGAAGACAGTTTCAAGTATACTTACCCCAAGCAACATGTCAAGACCCCAAAACAAGGTGTATAAAGAGACAATAGCCTTCCCAAACTTGCTTTCAAGGTCAATCTCATATTTTTATAGGCCAAAAATGGCCACTTCTAGATTAAATATTCCAATATATCTCGGAAGACAATAATAAAAATAAGTAATGCTCAAGAACGGCTTTATTAGATATGATTTAGGCAAATTGATAGAAAACGGAACTAGAGAACCTACAATTCTCAAGTCCCTTCTCTTATATCTCTCTGCTGCAAGCATAGATCAAGCTCATCCATCATGATTAACACTATGTCTTTTGAAATATGCCGTAAGAAAACCCTAATTGTTTTAGGCTAAATTGAATTTGTAGTGGCTGAGCCACCACACCCAAGAATCGTTCCAATTCTAATTAGATCCACCTTTAACCTAAAAACCACCCACTTCAAAACCATTTGCTTTGGCCCCGGGCCTGACAAAACATTTAACCAGTGTCCTTACCCAGTATCAGTCCCTAACTGGGGTCTAGCCAAGACTAATACTCTCTCACCCCCTCTATCATCCACATCAGTTTGTCCTGTCTTATCAAAGATTAGGGTAATGTGATGTTGAGGGAAAAACTCAACTGTCACAAACCCTTGATACCCCCACCTCTTTGAATCTAATTTCATACCCTTATATTAGCCTCCGAGTAACACAAGTACTGAGCTAAGGCAATTCAATACTGGATCGTTTAGACCACCCCAGTGGCTTATTTGGAATACCCTAGTTGAAATTTGGTTATAGCCTTAACTTTTTAAAACCGCTGCTGATTATTTCAGCACTTCTGCATCAATAAAGCGTTGACTAACTGAAAATAAAGCTCCTACTAGCAACTGGTTGCCAGGATTTTAACAAAGGTATGGGGGTGTGTTTGTAAGTCAGGGAAATACCACTTTGCGTGGATAAGGTGTTTTTCCCATTTCTAAATAAGAAGGGTCCAAAGAGGGCGGCTGTACCTCTCGTCACCCAGGGCGACCTCGCTAATGTGGTAGATGAGCATTGGGTAACAGCGTTTCCTCTGAAGATTCCTCCCCCAGTTCATGAGCTTACCACCACCAAACTTGTCTGCCAAATTGAGAAAATCTGCACCAAGAGCATCATAAATTATCTTCTCAACAAGCAGGATGGACTTTATAAAACTGATGGCACTGAATCCTCAGTATTGAAGCCAAAATGTCTGAAATCAATGGGAATAAAGCCTAACAGGCGAAAAACTAGTAGTCAAAAAGGGACAAGTATCAAATTCTCAGGTAGAATGTTAATGACAATAAGCCATTAAGCAGTACAATCACTGATGCCAAGCTTCCCTCAAAATTGTTGGGGACAATTCCTGATGAGCAGGTATCACCATTGGGGACTGTCACCAATAAATTGAAGCCCCATTTCGAGAATTGGGATTGATGTCAGATGCTACCCATTTGGTCAAACAAATGCCCCAGCAATTGGGCATGGGCGGGTTGGTCATCCAAAACCTGTTTCTGACCCATTGCGACTGCCCCTATGTGGGGTGGCCCTGGGGGATTCCTGTTGCCCGGCAGTCCAGATGCCATCTTGCTAAATGATGTAAATGCAGTAAAGCCTCAGTTCAGGCACTTTCAGATAAACTGATAGCGACTCAGCCTTCCACTGAATCCTTTGATGTCAGTTCAAAAATAGAAATTAATTCCCCCTCCCCCAAAAATTTCTGGGTTAGGTCAAGTTTGAGAACCCTGATCCATGCTTTGATATCCTACCAAATCTAACGCTATTTAATCAGTTGCAGGGCACTTAGAAAATTGTTGGTTGATTCTCTTTACTTCACTTTTTAATAAATTTCCTGCGAGTACCCAAATCTTTCATTTACTTCAATTCTTGCTGAAGTTCCAATGGCACTAACTTGGTGGCCCATCAGCACCTACACTGGATGGGCTATACCCACTTTGATAATCACAATCGTCCCAGCATAGTCAACCGGATTCATCATGTAAGAATCTTCTGGGAATTTAATCCCGTGTTTGAAGCTATCCACTATCAGGATATCAGAATCCTATGGCCTCACATATAACACCTTTAAGCAAGGATCCACCCCCTTGTCTCTGCTTTGGTGATGAACCCTTCCACCTTGTTTCCAAAGTAGTCAATTCAGTAGTGCAATCCCCTGCAGTAAGAACCCGCAGGGTATGGGGTTGTATCTGTTTATTTCATCACTGGGTTTTTTCACGCTCATCCTATATCAATGAGCCATTGTCGCCTAATTTCATGCACCATACAATGTCATTTTAGCAGCAATGCCTCTGGTGTTCTGGCTTTATTTTTAGGTTCTTACACATCCTGACTGGCAGGCTGGTCTAAACTTTTTATGCCGTTTTCCTGCCATAATTGACCAACCATTGTTTCCTGCCATTTCCGCCCTTCTCTTTGAGTTAGGTGCCGCAATGGTTACCATTTACCAAATGAAAGTGCACTCAGTAGTTCATTTACTGTTGTTTGTTTGTTTAGTCGCAGATTTTGTGACCATCGTTTGCAATACCTTGGGGAAACTTCTCCATGGTAGCAGAGAGTCCCATGGATTACTCTTCCCTCTTCTTATGCTCAAGAATGGATTTAAGTGTTCCCTCATAAGATATTGCTAATCAAGTCCTCAACGACCTTGCTGAGGTGCAAATGCATTCTGATATTGCCCTTAATAATGCCGCTGCACTATCTAACGCCAAACAAGGTTTTGCACTCTTGGATGAAGTAGAAGGAAATTCCCGTAGGTGGGTTCAAGGACATTTCTGTTCCACAGCCAATGGAGGGACTCTACCTAACTTGTTTCAGTAGTATCATCAGCTTTAAAACCCCCTGTGTCACGTTCAGTCAGTTTATTTCAATTGCTTTCCTTTAAGGCCAAAGCTCCTTGCTTAGCCTCTTTAATCACAACCTTCTGTGAACAGGCCCCCACAATTGGGTTCTTTAATGATATGCTCCAAGCAATATTTAGAGCAGTGTTGGACTCTGCCTCTGCCCATCACAAAGTTTGGTCCACCCCTATGGGGACAGTAGAAGAAATGTGTAAGGCTGTCACCTCCATCAATGCCTCCCTTAGCCATGCTCCCCATTTTAAAGTGGGAAATTATATGACTGGACTACCCAAAGATGACTTGGATTCTATTTTTAATGTTGATCCAGTTCAGTACTGGCCCCAGAGTCAGCCAATATTCCTGCACCCAAGTCGTGTTTTCCTGGTTTACCTATTAATGAATCAGTAATTGTCCAGATCGAAGTAGCTAGTTCTAAAACCCTTACTCTTCCCATCTTTTTTTATTTTATTTAAATGATGCAAGACAACCAGGGGACAGACATTACCAAAGCTTGAAGAGCTAAAAAATGAACAAACCGACCTACCCAAACAGAGTATTTTACACGCCCAAAAGGTGCAGGGGAAACACAACCAAATTAGAATACAACCAACCAGGTGGGACAGCGACGAGTCACAAATCCCACCATGGTGGAAGGGGAAGGGGGATTAGGTGATTTATCCTCAGAATCAGATTCCATATAAAAGCTAGTGAGTGGGCCAAGGAGGAGAGCAATGGTGTGGGGTGATCAGCAACATGGGGAGTGAGTTGGCTGACGGCCTGTTGGTTGTCAAACTAACCTACATCAAATATTGCACTTAGTTATTTGGAAGGGCAATCTTCCACATGAAGACAGTTGAAAGGAAGCTGGGACAATAAAGCTGTGGTGGCGCGGGTGGTTTTTATCTTGGCCTGCGAAGCAATAGAAACTTTCTTGATGGTGGCAATTAGCTTGTTTGTGGAGGTTTAGGATGTTACTTATGTCCTACAAGGCTAAGGTTGGAGCAATAATGGGATGAGGGAGACCCTTGGCAAGTATTGATACTAATGAATCGGTTATCTCACAGATGTCAGTGTTATCTGAAATTTCAGCTGCATTAACATCGAGCTGGTGGTCAGAGCAGAACATAGCAGCATTTGATCAGGGGATGTAAAAACGCCGAGGGATTTAGATGGGGTGTTGTACCTGTAAAAACACTTTGATTTGGGTATTTGAGTTTTCAATTACATTGCCCATTTTATTAGTTTCATCCAATGAAGTCCATGGATTTAAGTCATATTGGAATTGATGTTGGTGGATTTATGGGCTGTGGCTGTCAATTGATTAATAATGTGGGATCAAACCATTCTCCAAGATATCTGCTGATTAGTTGAAGCGCATGTGGCACTGGACTGAGGAGGGGCCCGATTGGTTGCTGTGGGCACTTCATCAACTGCAGGTTTGGGGGGAGGGGGAAGAATTGTACCCTCATGCCAGAAAGGCAGTGGAGTATGTGGCATATTGGGGGCCAGATGGAGACAACGCAGGTCCAGCAGACACAGCAAGATAAGGGCATTTATGCTTTAAGTGATTCAACTTGAAGTAGGATGGACAAATAGTCCAACCGCCCTTACATGGGCCCAGAATGGGTGGTTGGTATCAGAGGTCATAACAGCATGGGGGAAGTGACAAAGCAATTTTTTGTAATTCAGGCCAATTGTGGCAAATGCACAAGGCCCAGCGGAATGAGCAGCCCCATTGGGGACCATAAACTAAATGATGGGGTTGGAGGTGTATGCGTCCAAGCCTTCCATCAGCTCCTGATGGAGCACTGCAGGGGGAAGTGAGTGGGCAACCCCACAAACTGGGGACCATAGTGGTGTCATTGGGGAGCCAAGTGCTCATTGTGGGGATAGGGGTGCCCTGGAAAACCAGAACAGTGGCCGCAGTGGCGGCATCAGCTTTACAAGTGAAGCCTGGATTAAAATACCCCTTATAGGGGCGGAAATACATAAACCCAGCCAGCAGTATCACCTCCTGGGCCAAGTCAATAATGACTTTTTCTGCATATGGGAATAATTTCCCATATTTTCCAAAGGCCAAAACACAGCTGGGATTGGGGGAGATTAATTGGGATGTGAGGCACTGCCCGAGCAAATGCTAGGTGGATGGTGAGATCCTTGGGCGGAATGGATTGACCTGATGTATTATTGGGACTGGATGAGCCATTCTGAGCGTGTTTTCCCACTGGATGGAAAATGTTGGGTGGGGTTTCGCCACTGCCCCACATGTAAGCAGCTGGTGGAGAGACCAAGGTCATTGGGGAAGAAATGGGGCAGGTCAGCAAAGGCTAGTTAGGCTTTTTTACTTTTTTTATAAATTGCTCAAAAGTTACACCAAGTGGAAAGAAAAAAGTGACTCTTCCCAACTTTTCTCTCAAAAAGGACCCTGACCTTTCACCTGATTTACTAGCTATCTCTTTAGTTACAGCAGAGATGACCAAATCTATCAATCAACAAAACTTCGCTTATTCTTTATTGCCCATGAAGACTAGCATCAGAGCTCACCACGTATCCTTTCAGGCTTTGGTGGATACTGGAGCAGCGGGTAGTTTTAAGAGTGTAGAGCTAGCCCAACAGTTGGAGCTCAACCTGGACTTAGGTCCTTTGGTGATGGTTGCTTCATCAGCCTCTCGACCCTCATACTTAGTTTGATGTCCAGTACATTTCTTGGTTCATCAGTTTAGCTTTTGTAATTGGTTCTCCACAATGCAAAACTTGGTGTTTCAATTAATTTTGTGGGTAGGTATGGTGGCGCTGACAACATGTTAAATTCACCTGGAGTCTAATATGTTGTCATTTGTTAATGATCAAACGGAGGGGGAAGTTTCCTCTAGTAAATATCCTTACAAAAACTCAAGGCCATAGTTCTATCTCTTTCCTCATTTCCTTTACGGGCCTTCCATCAGATTTTCCTGAGGCATTGATGTGCTATCTGGGTATCTTAGATTCTGAGAAGGCGGACCATCTCCCCCTCATACTAAATTCGATTTAGGGTTTAGAACAACGGTGCAGTTGGTGAATATTAACTGTCCTTTGTATCCACACACGGCGGAGAAGGAGGCTGTTCTCAACACTTGGTTGGACGATATGATTAAAAAAGGATGGTTATCTATAAAAACATCACCAGTTGCTTCTCCCATCGTTTTTTCCAAGAAGGCCAATAGTTCCCTT
>JAKSZP010008697.1:0-28962 GCA_022478985.1 Massospora cicadina | reverse complement strand
TATACAATACTATTGCCTGGCCTGCTAACAAAACATCATCATCTAATTATCTTATATCTAATAATCTTATACCAGTTTTAATCATTGAGTATTATCTTATATTAAGTCTTCTTTTGTTTCTATCTTCATATTAAGAGTGTAAACAAGTGTTGAGAAATCTTGTATTCGTTAGCTGCATCAAGAGAATTCTAAATTATAGAGGGAAAAATCACCTTAAGGAGACCAAAGGAGTCCGTTATTTTTTTTTTTTTTTAGTACTAGATGGTCCCAACCCAAGGGGGAAAGGAGTCCGTTATTATTGTTTAAACTTCGTGAGCTTTAGAACGGATTAAAAGACACCATAAGATGATTAAAAGTCGAGGAAAGTTGGTTGTATCTACCTGACTATCAGAGAAAGATTAATTAATAAGCGAGTATATTTTAAAGCTAAAAATGTAAGTAAAAGCAGTATTATTCTTTCATAACGCATTAAAATAAACTAGTTGAACATCCAATTTTGTGGCTTTACCACTTTAAGTATGTTGTGAGGAGAATAGGGACGTAGGAGATATCCATGGACTCAGTTAGTCAAAACTCTATAAGCAAGAGACTTTAGAGAATCTATCACTCCTCTTATAGGTTATACCTAAAGGTCTTTCCTAGATGGAGACAATCTTCTCACTTCTGGCTGTAATGTGGTTATAGTAATATAATATCAAGCCAGAGATCTGAAAAGTGGAAATAAGAGGCCTATGATTACTAGCTACCTGACCTTCTTTGGTGACGGTTTTAGACAAATTAGCCATAGCCTCAGATTGTAACTAAATGATGCGTTGGGCCAAGCTTCTCTAGTATTGTCAGGATCATCTGTTTTTTCAGAGAACATATCTTTTTCCAAGAGAGCGGGTCCCCAGGTTCTCATCTATATGAAATGCAGAATAAAGACATCTTGAGGATCTGGTGATAACTATTCCAGTAGACCATCAAGGCTTTGGGCAAATAATGATCCTACTGGAGACAATCAGAGGCAGCCATATTTCTCATTATAGACACCAAAGTCCCATTTTTTATTTCTACAGTGCCATTGGTAGAAGAGCTATAGGTGGCTGAAAAGAACTTTCAGGTGTCAGAAAAATGGCAGATAAAGTTTATAATGGCCTGCCAGTTGGGATGCAAAAGCCCCAAAAGGCAATCCAGAATACCAGGGGCATTGTCACTCAAACAACATATGAATATGCTAGGATATAAGTAACAACAGAGTGTAAATGAACCACCAATGTGCAAAACAACCTGGTGATAAACCAAGCTGCTGCAGCTCAGGGCCAATGGGCCTAGGTTTAGGGAGTTGCGAGATAAGGGAGAGTTTTCTATGGAGATCTTAACACATAAGGCCCAAGTGACTATGGTGAATACCAAATTCAATAACGTGGCTGTGGAAACTTGGCAATCAAGGCTCGCAGGGCCACACTAAATATGTCACAGGGTTGAAAAATAATATTTTGAACTTTATTAAATAAATTTTAAGCGCAGGAAGTGTCACAAATGGGTTCACATCAATATTCCACAAGGAAATTGGGAAGTAAAAGCTTCATAGCTGACCTTACTAGGGACTGGCCTGCCAAATACAATCTCCAAACCTATCCACCAAGTTTTTTTGTTGCCATGAACTCTCAGATCACTGTACACACGCTGCAGGAGAGTACTGAGATTCATGCCAACGCCACACCAAGCTCGCCAGTGGAGCTCATAACTTTGATCCAGTTATTTTAATTAAAATAAAATATTATTCTCTTATGCAAGCAATTCTTTATTGGATTTTGGGGGTCTTGTAGAAGACTCAACTGGCCATTCAGGCCAACCTATCGCCAAATAAATAGTACTTTGCTAATATTGAACAAGCTTACTCCTATGCCAGGCTCTCCTGAACCGGCCAGCATACCTTAGGTGAAGATTCCATATCTCACCAAATCATCTCTATGCCACTTATAAGTCTGACAGCATATCTACTTGGATGCATTTCAGCTTTGGAAAGTCAAATTTCCCTTGCTCTAATTCCCTCAAGTCTGAGTTTCTTCATATAAATCCAATATATAGATCCAGTACTGACTTATCTGATGCAATATACGGATCAGGTGCCACCCAATCCATTACATAGTCCCCCCTATGAAACCTGGAACTTTTGATTTTCAACGGGCACTGCGCGCCATCTTCTCCTGTTTGCCACGCCACCTCCTCCTCTGGATAACCTTTCCAATTTATTTGCACATGCAGCTGGCCCTTCGCCATCTCCTAAGCTCTAGATCTGGCTCTCTTCAGTGATTCGCCTGTTGCTTCTTCTGGGCCACCGTCCGCTCTGCATTTTCCCATAAATTTTCCTCAATATCCACCATGGCGCAAGCCATCACGTTGCCCCTCAGTACACCTCATCCACAGCTTTTATGGACGCTCTTCGTGGATCTGCCTGTTGCTCCTGATGTGCCACTGCCTGCATTGTACTTCTCCATTGATTTTTCTCAATATTGCCATGGCAAGCACCATCTTGTCCGCCTCCAGTACACCCCATTCACTGCTCCTCCAGAAACTTGAGCCAACCACACCTGACACTGAACTTGCAACACCTCTTTCAAACCACAGTTGAACCATTCTTCCCCTTTTGGAACTTCCACCTCCTTCAACTCACGGCAAAAACATTCCTCCCCTTCCAGAACCTCCACCTCCTCTTGAGGCCACTCCAAGGTTGACCAAGATAATTTTGAGTTGAGTCTAATGTCACAAATGGGTTTGCACCAGTATTCATGAGGAAATTGGGAAGTAAGAGCCTCATATCTAACCTTACTAGGGACCAGCCTGCCAAAGCCAATCCCCAAACCCATTTGCCAAGTTTCATCATTGCCACACACCCTCAGATCAGTTTCCACATTCTGCAGGAGACTACAGAGATCCATGCCAATGCCACACCAAGCTTGCCAGTGGAGCTCATGTTTTAGATCTGATTATCTATCTAAAATAAAATATTATTCTCTTATGCAAGCAATTCTTTATTGGATTTTGGGGGTTTTATAGAAGACTCAACTGGCCATTCAGGCCAACCTATCGCCAAATAAATAGTACTTTGCTAATATTAAATAAGCTTACTCCTATGCTAAGCTCTCCTGAACCGGCCAGCATACCTTAGGTGAAAATTCCATATCTCACCAAATCATCATCCATGCCACTTGTAAGTCTGGCATCATATTGACTTGGATGAATTTCAGCTTTGGACAGTCAAGTTTACCTTGCTCCAATTCCCTCAAATCTGAGTTTCTTCCTATAAATCCAATATTCAGATCCAGTACTGAAAATCTGAAGCAATGTACAGATCAGGTGCCACCTGATCTGTTACAGGAAGGTTTTATTGTAATTAAAAATAATAGAATTGACTGTCAATTTCTTCATTGTGTTATGACTGCTTAAATAGACACCTATTCGAGGATTAGCAAAAAAGTGCATATTATCCCTCATGATTCAAACTAACCTGGTGAACTTTTAGCATGAGGGGAAACACACTAATTTGGAACTAACTTTGAAAGTATTTGCGACAAGCCATTTCATTATTGGTTTTTCTATGGATGCCCAAATTGCATATTTTTTGGTTTCAATGATTTAAGTAATGGCATGTCACCTGATGGAAAGTGGGAACATCCCAAGGCCACGCCATATAGGGACAGTTTTAAGAGGTCGGTTATAAATTTGGGGTGCTTAACCTTCCTGCACCTGGTCACTCTGCATCTGTTTGCCAAGCGATTTATGTCAGATAAAGAATGATACTTTCAGGGAAGTTTTTGAACTATCAGCAACGATTCCCAGTGGCCCAATGCCATCAGAGAGTTTTGCTGAAGATTCAACGCTAGAATCTTGATTTGCCAAAAGTACATGCCCATCAGGCTTTGTTGCCAATAGTTTGGGGCTCTAAGGCCTTGATGCTAAAGTTTCATTGCCATCAAATTTATTCAAACCTTTTACCTCAGGAGATGCCAACTCCCCAATAGCTTAACATAAGTTCCCTTTATTTGCAATAGCAATTTGGATGAAGTTAATACTGGGTTAGGTGGCGGGGTCCTCAAAAGATAAGCTGTTACCCACCGCTCGTCCACCACATGGGTGAGGTCACCCTGGGATACAAGAGGGGCAGCTGGCCTTCTTGGAACTTTTTTTTTGACGGAAAAGGGAACGCCACCTGGACCAAGAAGAAGGGGTGCTCCCCCAGACTTTATTATCCTTCCCTTTTCCCAAAGGGAGAGATACCATTTAAAAATTTGAGCGAGGGACACAATCTTATGGGCCTTAGGCAACTTTATTGCCATCAGTGTAGCACTTTTTTTGAGGGGGGTGAGGAGCATCCAGGTGAGTAGCATGGAAAGCCTCAATATGCTCCAAGCAATTGGAACAGTCCCAAGCGCCAACCCAGCTAGTTTCATGGGCTGGATAGCCTTTCCATGCAACTAGATATTGGACTGATAGTCATGATTTTCAAGAAGCCAGGATGTCCTCAACTTCAGCTTCCTCTGCGCCCTCAATCATGTTGTGCTCTGGTACCAATGGGATTGCCCCCTTGAATGGGGACAAATGAGACACATGGAAGACCATATGTTGCTTCTAGTGGAGCGTCATTTTCTTATGCCAGGCACCATTTCTTAAGTCTTCTTCCACCAAATGGGGACCCAAGCGTTTACTTAATATTTTCACGAGGACACTTGCATGCGCAAGTGGCACATATCAAGCATGATGGTTGAACCTACCTTTATTTTGTGCGCCAGGAGCTGCTTATGATATGAAAATTGTTTATAAACACCTATAGACTTAGTCAAGTGCTCCCAAATCAAGGCGTGTGGCATGAATGTGCTGAGCGTGATTGGCTGCAGCTAGTACCTCTGGGTGAAGGCATGGACTGACTGAAAATTATGGATTATATCTTAAGAACGCTTCATATGTAGAGAAGCTTGTAGATGCATGCGCTCCTTTATTATATGCAAACTGGGCAAGTGAGATGTCATCCGCCCAGGTATCCTGATAAGCTGCACTGTAGCACCGCAGTACTGCTCTAAGATCTGATTGATCCATTCATTTTAACCATCAAACTGTGGATGGTATGTAGTGGAGCAACAGGGCATGATTTTCAAGATTGCCAAGGATTTATTTCAGAACTTCAATGTAAATTTGGGACCACGGTTGCTGACAATTACCTGTGGGAGTTTTAACATCAAGAACAAATGGCGCAAAAATAGGCGGGCAGTTTTTTTTGGAATTAATAGTGGAGGTTCATGGGATAAACAAGGAGAATTTATTGAAGAGGTTTACAACAACCATGACCATGGTGAACCCCTTGGAGCTAGGTAACTCAATAATAAAGTCCACGGACACCAATGTCCACAGCCCTTTTGCCTGCTACAAGGGATGAATAAGACCATTTCTAACAGAATGATCTAATTTGACTCATGCATAAGCCACGCAGTCAGTGATCCATGCTGGAACATCCTTTGACAAGCCTGTCCAGTTATAGGCATGCTTCACTAAAATAATGCACTTCTTATTCCCTGGGTGACCAACTGCAGGAGGATTATGATCCTGAATTACTTTGGCTTGGAGGGAAGGGACCCACACCCAAGAGCTGAACTGGATGAGACTTTCAGCCAGAGAGTAAAAAGAATACTTTGAAGTGGGAAGGGAACACCTTTAAAAGATCCAACCCTTCCACACATGCAGTTTACGCTTCTAAGACCCACAAAATCAAAGGCACGTCCAAGGATAAGTCTGCTGCCAAAACCACAGGTGTGATAATGGCTAAGATTGAGTTGGGAGAATAACTGTGATGAGATATGCCTCAATGGAGTCAGATGGAAAAAAATTTGGGATTGTGGCTTAGAAAATTAGGAAGAATACCTAACGATTTTTCACAAACTCATATTTAAACTAAAGCTGCACAAATCCTGATAGGTTCAGGCCTGCCATTGCGCCAACTTCTGTGGCTTGAAGAAAAAGAGGAGATCATGGTGGTCCATATGCACAGTCAACTTGTGCCAAGCGCACTCAAGTATCTAACAAAAGAGAACGTTCATGCCCATGAGCGGATGGAGAGGGGCAGCTAGCTGTGAAAGATCTGGAGAGATGTTTAGGAATATTATAGTACCCAAGAAGCTTTTCAATTGCTTCTGAGTCGTTGGAGCTGGCCACTCTTGGATGGCATCCAGTTTGCTGGGCGGGATGGCATACCCATTTTTTTAAAAATTTGTTCAAAATGGTAACTTCTTCCCAATAAGATTCGCATTTTTATGGCTTGACAAACAAACCAGCCTTATGCATAACAGCTACTACCGCCTTCAGGTCCTTTGCATGTTTTTCAGGTGAGGGAGAATGTACCAGGATGTCATCAATATATGCGACTACGCAGGTGAACCAGAGATCCCCCAGCACATTATTGATCATCATTTGTAAAGTTGCAGGTGCATTCTACAGCCCAAAAGGCATCACTCACAATTTTAATATGCCTCATCTAGGCAATATAGCAGTAAGCCATTTAAACCTTTCATCAACCAAATTTGATCAAAGCAGTTATACAGATCAAGTTTTAAAATGCCCGCAACTTTGTAATCACTTGGTCAATTGTCTGTTACAATGGCAGAGGGTAAGGATCATGGAATGTGATATTATTGAGGTGGCCATAATCCACACAAGGAAGAAGGAAACTTTCTGCCTTCTTGGAAAATACAATTGGAGAGGCCACAGGGGATGTCTCTTCAGACAATTAACTCTCCTTGAGCATGTCATATAACCATGCCTCTAGGGCAGCATTCTCCTCCACTGTATGTGTGTACAGTGGACAGTTTATGTTCATCACCTCCACCGTTATCCAAAACTTCAAATTGAACTCTTTATATGGGGGCGGTTAGCCTTGTCAGAGTCAAAGATTCTCTGATAGCCCATTAACGCATTGGGGAAATCTTGTAAGACCTGTGGGAGATATAGGGGATGTAATTGATCCATGGCCTTGAGCTTTAGTAAGGGTATCCAATAAGGGAAAATCACCTCCGCTTAACAATTGGAAAATGACAGCATGTTAGATTTAAAGTGGATCTGAACATGCTGCCAACGACACCAACACACCTAAGGTTAACAGAAACATGATATTAGGCATTGCAGAGAAGCGCTCACAAAAAATATATTGGTGAACTAAGAAGGGTACTTGGCGCCATACTTTATAGGATGTTTGGGAGGCCGATGAGGTAACCAAAACTGCTGGCCCCGGGTCCAAGTTAAGGTTCAGCTGCTGGGCCAACTTTAGACTCATGAAGTTGCCCACTGCTCCAGTGTTGACCAAGGCCTTAAAGGACACCTGTGTGCCCCAATACTAATTTTAATTGGCAATAAAAAGTAGGCGGAATTCTGTATATTGGCAGATACGTCATTTCTTCTGACAGCAAAGAGATTTGCAACTAAATTAAGGGGGAAATCCAGTTCCTTTAAAGGAGCAAACTAACTCAGGTGCAGATGCGGCATCAGACCCTGGAACCAATACTAGTACAAATTCAACATTAGGATCAGATCTGAGGCCAAGTCAGCAAACCAATCACGAAGTTCCAGCTTTTATGGACTTAGGCGGAAGTAGAATGTAATGAAACAATTTGATATAAAGGGATTTTCCTAGGACATCCAGGAGCTACTTATAAATTGGCGATCAACTAGACAAACAACAGAAGGCAGGCTACCAACTGAAAGTCCATATGGAAGGTAGTGACCACTGTTTTACCTATATTGACGAGGAGGGTGGAAATAGCCAGAAATAATGGATGATCGATTATTTCAGAGAAACTGCAGATAAAGTATAGAATGTCCTGCCATTTGGATGCAAAAGCCCCAAAAGGCAAGCCAGAATGCCAAGGGCGTTTCCACTTAGACAACGTTTAAATATGCTATGAGATAAGTAACAACAGAGTGCCAATGGGCCACTTTTGTGAAAAGTACTAACCTGGTAAGAAAACAAGCTGTTGAAGCTCAGGCCAATAGGCCTGGGTGTAGAGAGTTGTTATATAATGATTTTTCCGTGGAGATCTTGGCACATTAGGCCCAAGTGACTATGGTGAGGACCAAAGTCAATAACGCGGCTGGGGCAACTTGGCAATACAAGGCTTGCGGGGCCACACTACATATGTCACAGTGTTGGGAAAAATAAAATTTGAACTTAATTAAGATAAAGCATAGGAAAGTTTTTTATTAAAAATTAAAAATAGGAGAATTGACTTTTAATTTCCTCAATGAGTTGTGACTTCTTAAATTGATGATCTATTGGAGAATAGCTTAGTAAAGCGTGGGATTGGGGCCCTCAAGATTTGACCTAACCTGGCTAACCTTAAGTGAGGGGAGGAAAACAAACAATCAGAACTGACTTTAAAAGTATTAATGGTAGACCAGTTGTTGTCAGGTTTGCCACGGGCGCCTGAGTTGCAGTTTTATTTGGTTCCAATGATTTTAGCAACAGCATCTAGCATGATGGGCAGTGGAAACCTCCCTAGGCATCCCCACTTAGGGACAGTCCCAAGAGGTCAGGAATGGGTTTGAGGTGCCCAACATGCCTGCACCCGTCACTGCAGTTTCTATTTGCCAAGTGAGATATATAAGACATAGAGTTTGATAATTTTTAGAGAGGGCTTGAACTAGCGGAAACTTTTTCCAATGGCCTAATGTCATTAGTGAGTTTTTCTGAAGATTCAACACTAAAAGCTTTATTTTCCAAAAGTACATGCCCTTCAGGCTTTGTTGCTAATAGTTTGGGGCTCTAAGGCCTTGGTCCTATGTTTTGTTACCATCAAATTCAAAACTTTTACCCCGGGAGATGTCAACTCCCAAATAGCTAATATATATTTCCTTGATTTGCAACACCAATTTGGATGAAGTTAATACTGGGTTAGGTGGCGGGGTCCTCAAAGGGTAACCTCTAACCCACCGCTCGTCCACCACATGGGTGAGGTCACCCTGGGATACAAAAGGGGCAGCTGGCCTTCTTGGACCTTTTTTTGATGGAAAAGGGAACGCCACCTGGTCCAAGTGAAGGGGGCTCTCCCAGATATGCAGTTAGGGACCTGTGGAAGTGGCAAGATCTTGACTTCTTTAGAGGTGAAAAATCCCATTGTCACATAGAAGAACTTGGGAACACCCATGACAAGTAAAGTTTTCTAATGAAGGAATGTTTTGGTAACTTTAGAAGTTTGGGCAAAGAGAGCCACCACTTTGACCCATTTCATGAGGTGATCTATACCTACCCAAGATATATTGATTTCTACCAGTCTGGGGTAGAGGGCCAACTACATATAAGCTAATCATGTGGAAGGGCTGTTTAGGTGTATTAGGTTTTATTGATACTTGCTCTTGAGATGGGATTATTTTTTCAGATCAAGGGCGCATCCAAGACTTCAGTAATGGTTTCCATCAGTCCCTCCTAGAGGTATCATTCTTCAACTCACTTATGAGTTTCCTGTACTCCACCATGCCCCAGGACAATATAATCCTCCATTATCACTGGTACTCGCTCTGAAGGTTTAAAATAAGGAAGCAGTTGGGACCCTAATTTTTTTGTAAAAATCCACGTTCTCAACCTTATTAATGTGGGAGTGCCAAGCTAATATCCTTTGTACAGGTTCATCCTCATCATCATAAGCATTGAAGTCATTGAGAGGTCATGAAAACTCTCCACTTCAATATTATCTAGGTGAAGGGCTGGCAACTGAGTCAACTCATCAACATTGATGTGGCAAGTCTGAGCTCGATACTCAATGATCATATCATAAGGCTTGAGCTTTAAAGCCCAATACAACAACCGTCCAGTGGGATCCTAAATGTTTTGCAACCACTATGGAAGGCGTGATAAGTAATTACATAAAAGGAGTTTCCCATATAGGAAAGGACGATAACATTTTACAGAGAGAAAGATTGCAAAGCACCCCTTTTCTGTGATGCTGTATTTACATCCAGCTTTTGAAAAATCTTACTGAAGTAGGAAACGGGATGATCAACCCATGTTCATCCAGTTGAGCCAGGATGACTCCAACGGCGTAGTCAGAGACGCCAGTGAACAGAATGAAGATTTTGCCATAGTCAGGGTGTTGGAGGACGAATCTTTGTTGCAGCAACTTCTTTAGCGTCTCAAATGCGGCCTTTTGGTCAGCACCTCAATAGAAAAGAGTATTTTTAGCCAAGAGATGTACTAGGGGCTCACTGAGATTGGCAAACTGAGGGATAAATTGGTAGTAGTACCCAATAATGACCAAAAACACATGGATATATCAGAGAGTTTTTGCTCCAGCAATTTGGAAATAGCTTAAACTTTATCGTTTAAGGGCTTAATCCCTACCTGAGAGTTGGCGTATCTTAGGAAATCAAATCTTTTGTTAAAGTGCACTTTTCAAGCTTTAGATTAATATCAAATGAGCGTAAGCATTGGAAAGCTTCCTGAGATGAATAAGATGATTATTAAACTTTTTTGAAAAGACTGTGATATCATTAAATAAGTAGATGATTGCTATTGAGATTTTAATAGAAAATATAATAGCAGGCGCTACAAAGGCTATAAAATTATTAGTTCTGTGACTCTAGAAAAGATAGACAAAAGTGCAATAAAGTTATTAGTTCTGTTGCTATAATTGATTCCAATTGGAAATACAGAATCCTGCATTAAAAGACCAAAATTGAGCTATGCGAGACAAAATAGTGGTACTTTATTCATTAGAAATGAGGGATATTTATAGGGGTAGATTTAGTAGTTTTTTGTGAGGATTTTTGGGCTGCACCTGAGCTAAGATATTTCCTATTAGATGACTGATATTCCTGA
Organism: Massospora cicadina; assembly: GCA_022478985.1. Lineage (NCBI taxonomy): Eukaryota > Fungi > Entomophthoromycota > Entomophthoromycetes > Entomophthorales > Entomophthoraceae > Massospora > Massospora cicadina. Next base: position 18,125 of record JAKSZP010008697.1, on the reverse strand, counting down.
TTATTAGTGCCATACTTTTGATGGTCAGATCTGATAAGATTCTTTAGATAAGAACAACTTTCTTGTATGATGTTTTGTTCCATCAGATAGCTTACCATCATCCTTCAGAGGAGGCTGATAACGCCAAAGGGTTGATTGTTGGTCTATATGAGAATTGAATATCTCCAATGGTGATTTTACAATCTCCTTATACCAAGATAAAATTTTTTTTTTGAGTAATTTCGGTCATTGCAGTTAAATCCCCAACATTGCCCCCCTCAAGATCTTTCCTAGGGGGCACATACTTACAAAGAAACCTACTATGCACTCTATTGATAAAAGTACTAGTATCAATAGCTGAAATGGAGTATATAATACACTTACAAAAAATACTATAAGGACTAGCCATGAGGTGTTAAGTTTTAAATCCTTCCTCCCAATCTATAATAATAGAAGAGTACAAAATTCCTGACTTAGTATTAAGGTAGCGTAGGTCTACTAGCATTAGTTCTTGTTCCCTCTTTTAAGGTGGTAGCAGCAAGGGAACTCAAAACTAAAGCTTGTACTCAGATGATTTCGTCATCTAGTCTCCTCATAGCTAAATCAGTATCTTGCAGGGTAGCCTCCTCAAGTATATTTTGTACGTTTGAGAGTATAATAGGATACCGACCATAAAGAGCCTTAAAAGGAGACATTCCAATTGTACAATGGTAGCTAATCTTATAGGCTAACATCGCACTAGGCAAATAAAGATTCCATCTAATAGGATTGTTGAAGGCCATCTTTTAAAGAATGACTACAAGGGTATCATTTGCTTATCTGACAGCACCAATTGTAGAAGGATTGTAAGGATCTGTAAATTACTGATAGGTGCCCTTTAATTTAATAAGCTCAGATAACACCTGAGAAATGAAGTTGGTCCCATTATCTGATAACAAGACTTTTGGGCTACCATGCCTGGTGAAAACTTGCTTAAAAAGGAAGGACGCAGTAGCCTTAGCAGTGATCATGGAAACTGAGATAGCTTTAAACCATTTGGTGTAATGGTCGATAGCTAATATTATATACTGATGACCATAAGTGGCAGTAGGGAGAGGGCCCACCACACTGATAATCATAGTAGAAAAAGGTTCTGAAGGTCCCACAATTTTGTGTTGGTATATCAGATTCCCACCACGTTGTTGTTGGCAAGTGAGACAAGTCTCCAACACATCATGTACAGATTCCAGCATGTTATCCCAGTAACAATGATTTTCAACCACTGTAAGGTCTTAGCGACAGCTCCATGCCCTAAAGTTTGATGAGCCTCCATAATAGTATCAGTCCTCAAAGAGGGCTGAATAAAAGGCAACCACTTAGATCCCAACTTCTTGTATAAGGAACCTTTTTTTGACCTGAGTATCCTTGATTAAGAATTGTAGCTTCGATATAACATCCTTAGATTCAAGAATCCAGAGCTCAGGTCTACCAATCAAGTCATAGATGCGACCATCATCAGCAGAGAATAACGTTAGTATAGGCAATCAATAAAGTCCATCAGCGTTTTAGTGTATAGCTTCAGCACGATGTTGAATTGTAAAGTCATAGTTCTGGAGCTTTAACGCTCATCTAGCTAAGAGCCCATCAGTATCCTTCATTTGTTGCAACCACTTGAAGGAAGCGTGATCCATGATGATAGTGGATTTTTGCCATAGAGGTAAGGGTGAAAATGCTTGATGGCAAATAGGACTGTGAGGCATTCCCTCTCAGTAACGCTATAATTGCGTTTTGCTTTAGAAAGGGTTTTACTATAGTATGCTTTGGGGTGATTAACCAGGTTGGTATCATGTTGAGCCAGAATGGCCTCAATAGCAATATCACTGGCATCAGTAATAAAATAAAAGGTTTGGAAAAATCAGGATGGGCTAAAATTGGTGCACTAATTAAAGTTTGGCGCATAATATCAAAAGCTTGCTGTCGCAATTTTCCCATACAAAAGGGACTTCCTTGTGCAATAAGTAAACTAAAGGCTTTGCAATCTCAGCAAAATGAGGATGAATTGTCAGTAATAACCAACCATCTTGAAAACACTTGAAGTCGTGAAAGCTTTTAGGAACAGGCATGCTTAAAATAGCTTGTATATTATTAGATAAGAGTAAAATCCCATCACAATTAACTTTATGATCTAAGAATTCCATCTCAGTCTTGAAAAAGAACATTTGATGGTTTTAGCTTAAGCAAAGCATGGCACATTCAGCCAATTTTTTTAGATGAGCCAAATGCTTGTTAAAAGTGCAAGAGAAAAAAGTAATATTGTCTAAGTATACCAAAATACAATAAAGTTTCAAATTCCCAAACAAGCCATCCATGGCTCATTGAAAAGTAGCAGAGGCTTTACAAAGCCCATGTGGCATATGAGTAGGTTCAAATAACCCCTCACTAGAGATAAATGCGCATTTTTTACGGTCATCTGGAGCCTGGTCAATTTGCCAATAGCCACTTGCAAAGTATATAGCTGAAAATAATTTTGATCTAGACAATAGCCTAATGAATTATCAATGCGCAGTAGAGGATAAGAATATTTTTGGGTAAAAGCATTGAGTTGATGATAGTCCATAACCACTCAATGCCCCCCATCCTTTTTCTGGATGAGTAGTAGAGGAGAAGCTTATGGACCCTTAGAAGGCGTTAGTAGCCCCACATTGAGGAGTTGTTTCAATTCCACTGAAATCTGAGCCTTCTCAACTTTAGATTTGCAATAGAGCTGAGCTCAAATAGGGGGAGTATACCTGATCTTCACCTGATGCTTCATACCTCTTTATCCTAAAATCTCCAGGACCTTTGGCAAATAAATCCGCATACCCCTCAATCAGAGCCTCAGCTCCATGCTGTTGTTCTGGAGTAAGTGAATCCCCAATTTTGACGTTAATTCTAGAAATGATAGGGGTATCTTAAAGCCCAAAATCACGTAAATCCCCACATAAAAATGGATAAAATTCTACTAATAACAGGAGTAGGCCGCACATAGGCGATGAGGTTATTTTGATCCAATTGCATAGGTTGATAAGTGAGGCTAGATAGTAAGACTAAACCAACCCAATCGAAAGTGGGATGAAGGATACCAGGGCAGGTTAAAGCCCCCAAATGAGAGGAATTTTTGTTACTAAAGATCTTTATCACATGTTTAGTGGGTACAAATACTTATACTCTCATATCAATTATGACTTGAACTTTTGGAGAGATGGTAATTAAATTGTTAGAATATAAAGGCATCCCTTCAGAGGCACAAGCTGAAGGAGGCAGAAGTATAGTCCTCAGTCCCAAGATTTGGTCCTCAAGATGAGAGATAGAAGTGGGGTGCTCCAATAAGCAAACGCGTCGTTTGAGTTTACCTTTGCTATTGGGAACATCGTGTAAAATTAAATGTACTCAGTACCAATTAAAGAAAGGTAATTGTCCTTAAGACTGATTGTTGCATTAAAATCAATGAGAAATTTGTTTCCCAAGAGCAGGTCATAGCAGTTGTTGTCCAACGCTACTGCAGGGGCCAAAACAACCAACTTTCCAAAGCGCTTTGGAAGAGAAGAATAAGTTCCTATAAATTAGTGTATGAAGGACTAGCAGTTCAATAGTCTTGAAAATAGTTTAAGTCTAGCAATTTGATTTTTTTTCATTAGTCTGGACGAGATCACATTGATGGGTGATCCTGTATCAATGATAGACAAAACTTTCATCTTATGCATGATGACTTCCAACTGATTAACATCAGTGCCAAAGTTTGGGATATGAAAACACTGAGGGACTAATCGATTAAATTGAATCTGGAGAAGGTTGAGAAGCGCTAGAAGAAATAGTTTCTTTGTTGGTTAATTCATCAGGGATATCAAGTTCACTAGGAGAAGATATCATATAATAGTCTTTAGGAGGAATAAAAGATTTTGATTGAGGTACAGGAGGTAGGTCAGCACAGGGAGCCTCATGCCCTATGATGACTCCTCTTTTTTTACTCTTCCGCTTGTTCTTTCCAACATCAGATTCCATATGACCTATGAGACCACAATAAGTGCAACAGTTCTTTCTTTGGTTTAGATTTGGGTTTATGTGGCATTGCATGGATCTAAGAATGAGGATTGTTAGCGGAGATCATGTGTACCACAACATTAGGAAACTCCATGAGCGCTTCTTTGATGTTGATAATAAATCTGAAATCTCTTAAGTGATTTTAGATGTAGTAGTAACTGAGTGCGAGAAGCAAAAACACTAATTCCAGCCAATATGGCATCATTTACAGTAATCCAATCACAAATAGCAAGGGTCAGGGCCTCATAATAGAATCTCTTAACAAAATCTTGAATTGACTCTCTTCACTTTATTTGGATACTCATAACGGCTTTCTTTTGCTCAAATAAGATTTGATCACTCCTGAATTCCTTTGTAAGGGCAGTCTTCACTTGAGCCCACTTATTGCAAACCTTAAGGTGAGGAAACATAATTTATTGAGCAAACCGTCTTAGGAAATAAGTAATATTCCATACTTTCTGTTGATCCACTGCCCCATCCATTGCACGCTCCTAAACAAAGAGAAATGAATGGATGCTACCTTCACCCAGCTCAAACTTATCGTGAAGGTAGATTTGAAGATGGTGGGGTCATCTCTTAAAACATTTACACCCAATATTAAGACCAGATAAGCTTCAGAGTGTTTAGATTTCTGGGATATGAGCTTGAGTGGGAATTCCGTTAAATTGTTGCCTTAAATGATTGAGGTCCTCTTGTAATTTGTAACCCATTGAACAAGACGATCATATGCAGGCGGTTGATTTAAGTTAGAAATTGCAGTGATCATCTCTTTCTGCTTGTTCATAAGTACTCTGCATTTAGTATTTAACTGTTCAACGGAAACATTTAACGTTGTAAACTTGGTTTCTTGCGTAGTTTGGTTAGCATTGCATTGATGATGAGCATTATACACTTCATCTGATAAGTTGGTTAAAGAGTAATATGGGTCAGTTGGAAGGCCTTTCAAGGATAAAAAACACCCTTTTCTATGCTTCAGTTTTGGGTTTCTAACGCCTTTATTCTTGATAATTGTAGACTTGCAGGTTCTGAATCAGGAATTGGAAGCAAGGAGCCAGGGAGTCCTTGCGACACATCCTGACCTGTAGCCCAGTGGCCTTGTTGACCCATAGGGCCTTGGTATCTCATTCACCACGAGATCCCATGGTTACTGAAGGAGAACTAGGTGATCCCAGAGATCCAGGAGGACTAACAGGGCTGGGTCCACCTTCTCTGATAGTATACACAATTTGTACAAGTTGTTGGAGTAGCTTATTGAGCTCAATAAAGCGCTCCTCATGTTGGACCCACAATTGTCCCAGTTGTCTCTTAATCTCATCCTCAAGGGTAGTAATTTGGTGGTGAATAAGGTTAGTGACATCATTAACCTGTTGAAATACTTCTTGGCCAATGTCTCCCACAACACCATTATCGATTTTCACCAAATGGTTATGTAAATCATTAAAATTCCCTTCTATTGTTAAGTATGGCTTCCCAATTATCCCAACCAAAGTTAGAAGCCATCTTGTAGAATGATAATAAGTGAAAATGAAATTGTTGCGCCAGGGTCAATTGGCGTTGGACCTTGAGATGATGCCACCCCAAAATCTGGAGTATATGATGAATAGTGGGTTGTACGTAATGCCAGAGGTACTGCTCAGTTCTAGCCAAACCAACTTTGGTATGTTGTAACACCGCTCTGTTGTATAAGTTCATCATATTATTGGCAACTTTAGATGCTCGGTCTCAATTAGGATGGTCACCAAGTTGGATAGCCCCCCTAATTAAGCCTTTGACCGTTTCTTCTACGTCTGCAGCTTGAATTTGATAATTATTTTGGTCAGGGCCCTTAATGGCCAAGTCCATAGAAGCTCGAAATTGAAGGTTATTGATATTAGCAGAAGGCATCTCCTTCCTGTTGGAGTGACCCATCAGGTAATACTCATGGATTCCTCAGAAAAGGAGCTTCCTTTGCTAGATATATTCATCATCGTGAAAGTATTTTTTCACCAGCTAACCTCAGAAGCAGACCTTGCAGGGAGCACCAGTATTGGAATAATGATAGAAATAATGATAAGCAGGCGCTACAAAGGCTACAAAAATATTGGTTCTGCAGCTCTAGCAACGATAGAAAAAAGTGTAACAAAGTTTTAGTTCTGTTGCTATAATTGATTCCAATTGGAAATACAGAATCCTGCATTAAAAGACCAAAATTGAGCTATGCGAGACAAAATAGTGGTACTTTATTCATTAGAAATGATGGATATTTATAGGGGTAGATTTAGTAGTTCTTTGTGAGGATTTTTGGGATGCACCTGAGGTAAGATATTTCCTATTAGATGACTGATATTCCTAATTATTAATGCTATACTTTTGATGGTCAGATCTGATAAGATTCTTTAGATAAGAACAACTTTCTTGTACGATGTTTTGTTCCATCAGATAGCTTAGCATCATCCTTCAGAGGAGGCTGATAACGCCAAAGGGTTGATTGTTGGTCTATATGAGAATCAGATATCTCGAATAGAGATTTACAATCTCATTAGAATGAGATATCAAATCTCAACCTTGAGTAATTTTGTTTATCGCAGTTGAATCCCAACAATTTCACAAATCAGAATGAGATCATGTAAGATATGGTCATAGATCTCTGTAAAGTTGCGGGTGCACTGCACAACCTTTGAGTAGCTGAGTGGGTTGAATAGGCCTTCGATGAAGATAAGAGCACATTTCTCATGGCCCTGTGGAGAAAGGTCCATTTTTCAATATACTTTAGCTAACTCTATAGCAGAAAAGAACCTGGATTTGGAGAGTTGAACCAGGGCATTATTTATATGGAGGATAAAGTAGCTATCTCCTTCATGAGGTTGTTCAATTTGTGGTAGTCCATGACTACCCATAGATCTCCATTTTTATTTTTATCATAATAAGGGGAGGTAAACAAAGGGCTCTGAAAAGACATTAGCAACCCCGCGTACAGTAACTTTTTAAGCTCCATACTCATCTGGAGCTCCTCAATTTTAGATTTCATTTAGGGTTTGGATCAGATAAGAAGGGCATTATTAACATCAAGGTTGTGGCTCCAATACTTCATGTGTCCATAGTTGGTATCAAATTTTAGATAAGGTATTGCTAAAAGCCTCTAGCAAAATGTGAACTTTGGAAAGCTCAGCTGGAGTTAAAACATCAGAATTTTTGGACGCAAGGCAAAGTGCAAAACATCTGATCAGCAGGTAAGCCCATGTCAAACATAGACCTTCTGTGTAGTGGACTTGTCTAATATCCGCAACAGGGATCAGCAGGCTTTTACAATCTCTTGATGTTTCTTTACAAACAGGTCCTTACTGGTAAGATTCCCCAGGAGGATATTGATAGGTTGCTGATAAACTGGATCTAGTATGCCTAACAATACTCAAGGTTCTAGGGGACTAGCTCCATCAATTTTTTTTATGAGAACGAGCAAGTTGAGAGGAATTTTCAGGGTAAACTTAATGTCTATCCCTTTTTGTTCTCCCGACTTAATAAACATATCTTCTGATGTTTAAAAAGGAATGTCCTCTAGAGAGTCCACAGATTAAGTCAACGTCTTTTTACTTCATCCTGCCTTCATGCAGTGTAAAGATAAGGTAGAGGAAGGATAATGTGAGCAGAGTAATCTTTTTTTATTAAAGTCCAGTGTTGGTGAGTACCAGGGGAACCATATAATTAAGCATGGAGAAGTAGCCCTTTCCAGGTTGAAATTTCATTATACTCAAGAATAAAATGAGTACCAATAAGCAGATCATACATATTAGACAAGGCCACATCTGGAGCTGACAAAACAAGCTTCCCAAAATAGTTAATCAAGGAGGTTTATGTCCCAATCGCACAAGTGCTGTTATGACCTTCAGTTCTAAACTTTTAGGTGTAATCTAAGTCAGGGAAACTTAGTCTTCTTATTCAGCTTTGAAGAAACAACATTTATGGGCGATCCTGTATCAAGAATATCCATAACCTGTACTTTGTTAACGACTATCTCAGCCTTGGTCAAGGTTACACAAATGGTGGGGGAGAGGGAAAGGACCTCCTTAGTATGGAAAGTAGAATCAAGACTCATGCAATCTCAGAGTATCTATCTTTTATAGATTGTAGAGTAAGAACAAGCTGAGTAGATTAGATCAGCGAGGCAATGAGCAGATCAGCGCTGCTGGTGGTATCAATAACTTCAGAACACTGCAGCACTTGCCTGAGATAAGCTTCGCTGGTATCAGAGCCATGTCTTCTCTTTTAGGGTCTAACAGATCTGGTATCCCCACTTCAACGAGGCTCCTAGGACATACTATCCATATCTTTACAAACTTCTTCAGATTCGCCATCAGAGGGGTTATCTATGCACAACTGGGAGTCCATAGGAAGGAGGGCAGGGTCAAGGCTTACCATGTAGCAGGGGTGTTTTTGCACACATCTACCATTTTGGCTTCTAGAGAAGGCGTTATAACTGCAACGGCTCTGGATTCGCGCTTCTTGATATTGGGCTTTGGCTGCCATTGAGGGACAGGCTTTGAGCTATGGAAGGCTGGCGTAGATGACAAGAAAGATAGGGATGGCGCCTTGAGGAAGTGTGACTATTGAACTACATTGGGAGGCCGCTATGAAGAAGGAGTGGAGCGAGGAAAAGTTATAACTGATTGCATAAGGTGAACTTTGGGTGCAGAGGATGGAGAGGGGAATGGCCCAGGCGCCACTAGTATATGCTGTCTACCCTCACATGGTGGAGAAACATCTGGTTTGAGCTTCTCCAGGGGAGCAGGTTTCCAGAGAGAGTCAGCCATATATGAGGCTATAGATGCCAGGGTGGACTCTTGCCTTGGAGCTCCTTGCCTAATTTCAGGTTCATAGAAATCAGCCACTGCTAAGAGACTTCTTGGTATCACATACATTTTGTAATAACGTTCATTGAAGAAAGATGCATTGCAAAGGAGGGGCGAGGCACCAATCCAGTCAATATGGCAGCGATGGCATTGTCATGAGGTAACACCTTTGCAATTAATAGTAGATGGGTTTTATTATAGAACTGATCAAAAAAAGAGGCTATCAATTCTCTCTTTTTGCATGCTGAGGCATATAAAGACATCTTTTTCCCTACATAAACTCTGCATGGAGCCAAATTCCACCATAAGGGCTTCCTTCACCTACTCCCAGGTGCAGAGAGTGGCTGTTGGGATTTTTGCCCATATTCCAAGCCTTCTAGATTACCTGGTGTCATTAGGGGAAAATTCCCTAAGGCGAAGTGAATTGGAAATCTGTTGGCTCAAGTTTTGGAGGAACTACGTTCAGGGGATTTTGGGATATTCACCTGGTTGTATCCATTTGGGATCAATCTAGATGAATACTTAAGATCTCATTGGGCGGAGTTGCCACTGAAATAGGGGCATCTGATAGTGATTAACTATCAGGTGTACAATTGGGATTGGTCAGGTTCATCACTGACTGATTAGGAATTCATATTGAGTTACAAGGTGAGTGATGCCATATGCAACTAGCGAGTCAATTGGATGGTGAAGTGACCTGCCATAATGAGTAATAAGTCCCATTACCTAAGCAGTTCGCTAGCTAATTATGGCTAGATCACTTGGATTAAGAGGAAAACGTTGGGGACACGTTTTCCAACTCTTTCTGTTTGAGATCTCGAGGATGTTTAATGATGGAATCCTAGCCAGGATGGGGAAGACCATCACTGCCAAGATGAGGAAGGATGATTCAATGGCAATGGCTGCCATTTCATTAAAGAGGTGTCAACTGAGGGTTAGACAGCAGAATCCCCTACTATATAATTCCCTAGGATTCACTATAATAAAAAAAGTAATAACAGTACTATCTACAGTAATATTGTCATTTCAGTGTATAGTTAGACTATCAGCTTCCATTGTTACGTTCCATCTCAAGGATATTATTGCAGAAGGCAATAATTGGAAGACTCTCAGAGATAAGAGTAGAGATCTGAGCGGGGATCTAGAGATGAATGAACCACAATCAGGGATAGCTGCCAACTGTGTGTTGGGCCAAAAGAGACTGTTACCGGGGTATTTTGACAAAGATTGAGTGGACAGGATTATAGGGGAACAATTAATACAAGTACGACTTACAGAGTATTTAATAAGAAGTTTTGGCTAATGAGTTGGGCCTAATAATAGTTCAAACTCAACTATGGATAATAGTTTCCATACTATTATCAAATAATCCATTCTATACAACGCGATGAAATGCATGAGGAAATCAAGCCTGTGCAGTAAAAAGGTTACTGGGTTGACGACTGATAATTAATTTTAAGTAAAATTTTACAGTGGCCATATTCAGTACCATTATCTCTTGGGCCACGCAACTCAAGAAAGGGAGGATTTATTTAATCTTTTTGATGGTTGGTTGTCCCTTCCATGACCAATTCATAAACAAAGAGGAACGAGGCAATGCATCCCACACCTGGGGTAAACTTGTCTCTTAATGGGGTTTATGAACAACTGGAGTGGCCCCATATGGGCTTTGAGAGGAGTGCTGCTCAAGCTTTTTACGGCGAGACAAAGCACTGGCAAGCTGCTGTTATAAGGAAGCTATCTTTTGTTTTGAAGCAACATGGAGGTTGTGAGGGTTCTTTACTTTAACGGCCTCCATTCTGTAATAAGAGTTTTTGTGGTGTACAGGGCCCCTGTAGTTAGCATCACTCATTGGAATCCTGGCAATTTTTATGCGTGCTATTGCTGGTATCACAGGATTTCAACAATCTCGAAGTTGTAGGTGCAAAAACGCTCTTACCCAAGGGTACTTAGTTGTAAGAGGAATTTACCACAAGGAGATCTTATATATATCATTAATAGTAAAAAAGGGGAAATAAAAAATGATTTCTGACTATAGAGTTAACTCCTAGTATTTCAAATAAATCTGTAGCATAAATTAGAAAAGCGTCAGAATTCAAAATAGGCATGAAGCGCTTAATTTTTAAAATTGCTCATTCAGCAATCAGGATTCTCAAGGGTCTTTTCTCCTCAACCAGGCCACTATGATGGGCGTAGGATTGTAAACTGTAATGATATAACCATTAGGAAGCATTTTAATACAACTTCCATCTAGCTATCTGAAATTACTTCCAGTTCAGCCAATCACCTGAAATCTTAGGCTGATAAAATTTTGCACCTCCCTGGATCCCCTTTTAAGTCTATAAATAGGGGTGGTTTTTTCTTAAGTGGAAAACTAAATTTGAGTTAATGCTTGGGGGAAACATAATTCAGTTGACCAATTTTGCTGAGAGTACATACCAACCTTGCTATCTCAAACCATATTATCCATCTAATTTTAGGAGTAAAATCATTACTCTAATTGATCTGATTTATCTAAGGATCAGGAAATACTTTTCTATCAGTAGAAGTATTATTCTGACACAGAACATTCTTATAAACTAGTCAAACATTAAATTGTCTGACAAACTCAGGTATCAATATCAGTTAATAAATTATCTTATTGTTTAGAAATTAATAGAGAAGAAATAATGGAATAGGCTGAAAGATAATATTAACTTTAATTAGTAAGGCATCAAATTTTACTTCTTTTGACTGAAATCCAAGCAAATAAGAGTTTTCTCTCTTGTTGCAAACAATTTTGCAACATATTTGATTCAAGCTTAGGTAAGTTGGATAATCTCTTCTAGGATTTTAGTGTGCATATAATGTCAGGTAGCAGTTGGGCGATCAAAGTAAAGGGCACAGAAGTGGGCCCAGCACTGTTCAAGTTTCATAAACGCCCCAGTGACACTGGTGGCCTAGATAAAATTAATAAAGAACTGGCGGTTAGCATTTCACCAGATATTTTGGCCTGGAAAGTGAGATGTAACCAGTTCATCATATGCTGTATACCCAGCCCCTTTCATAAGTGGAGCATGGGGTGTGAGTTTTACTGGATATACAACAAATGGCATTTGGGAAAAGGTTTGTGGAGATGTATACACCCATTTCCCAAATGCAGTGTACGTTGCATTGCACTTCATGCCCTGAGTTTGGTTGGATCTTGGGTTCGAAACCAAACAAGCAGCTGATGAAAATGTAAAGGTGCAGGTGGTGGTAGATCTCCCAGATGGTCAACGGGTAGTCAATATAATGCACACTAATTGGATTAAAGCGGATCAAATTTTCAAAAGTTTAACTTTCTACATACAATTATTAAGCGCACTAAGCTGGAGCACCACCTAATGGCTGGGCTCAACAAATATGAGGAATTTAATCCTTTGAGATGCAGTGCTTTATGCTCATGCTGGACCTGTGAACGGGCAAAGAAATTGCTGTACTCACCCCATCTGCAGGTGTTGCAGAAGACTTGACCCAAAGTCCTTACACCACTTTTGTGGAAATTGATGGGCAAGAATTCCGCCCATTCCATGTCATTGTGGATAGCGTGCCTCCTATCTTCACCTTCTGTCACACTTTTGGCCACAAGGCCCACACCTTCCCTGCCAAGGAGGGCATAACTAAAACGAAATCATCCCAGATGCAATGAGCGGCGCAGACGCCCATTATAAACTGGTTATAGACACCAACGCCGCCTTCCAGTGGGGCGTGCAGGGGTGCTACATTCAAGTCAAACCTGTGTCCCCACAGGAGTGTAAGAAGGCCAAGCAGGCACGCAGAGTGGCAGCTAAGGTTGTGGCCATGGCCGCATCCATGATCACGTCTGCCCAGCTCCAGGAGAACATTGAGTCATTTGCTGCAAAAGTGGATCACAAATACATCCACCAATCACAATGGGCCGCTCAACCTGAAAACCTGATGGGCGATTCAGATACACCTGACCAATGTTACCAAGCCTCAATTGAAACCAATTCGCCCACCAATCTACCTACCAATTTTTCACCAACATGCAATGATGCACCACAGGCACGCTTCAAGCCAAAGATTTGTACCAAGGGGGAAAATAAGCAAAAGGCAAAACTCAATGACAAACTTACCACAAAAGCGACCCATACTGACACTTACTCTGTAGCACAGAATACCCATGCTGCCATACAGAAACGTGCTGAAAAACTGAAGGCTGAAGGGCATAGGGCCCTTCCCCTTACACCTAAGGTGCAATGGGGAGGAGCCTTAACTATAGGGACGTTGGACATCTCTGGACTCAAGGCCTCACCTTCTCGGGCTAGGAAACTGAGTTTTTTAAAGAATATTTACCTATGGACATCCTGGCCATTCAGGAAACCCTCTGTCCATATGTTGATGAGGACACATGAGCAACCATGCTCCTCCCTTCCCTTTCTTTTTTGGTCACCGCACTGTGTGGTGCTTATACATGCAACCCATAATTTTAAATTTATTTCTTCTTTTTTATCTTGACAACCGTGTCCTTATTGTATCCTCTCCATGGGATGACAAGGTGCACGCTGTCATTAACATATATGCCCCAACCTGTGCATGAGCTTGTCAGGAATTCTTCTCAGCTGTTAATTCCCTCCCGCTTCCCCCTGACCCATTTGTGGTGGGCGATATGATCTTCTGGACCAACCTGGCCACCAACAGCTGGCCCTCATCACCTACCCCCCTGCAGGGGCACATAGAACTTCACATTCTAAGAGTCACTTTGGGGTTATTTGATACCATGCCTCAACATGCACCGCTGCTCACAAACATGTCTAGTCCCCATGTGCACAGTAGTCAGCTGAGGACTATGTCCCGCATTGAACTTTCTTGCACTGTTGAAATTTCATTCTCTGGTTGCACATTTTTGACAACAAAACTCAATTTATCTGACCGCAAGATGGTATCAATTTCCTTCTTTTTTTCACACCCAGAAGCACAGGCGCCAAAGTGGTGCAAACTCCACTCATCCGAGATCACATCAATCAGGTTTTCTTCTTGGGTGGACACCAAAACCTCGGCTTGGATTTTACCACACCATTATGCGCAGACCCACTATCTACCTGGTTAAAATTTAAAGCGAACACCATCTTCCAGGCATGCTACATCTCATTGCGTCGCTCTTGGGCTGCCTCAGCAGTCATTTTGCGCATGCTTACAGAAGTGGACCACCTGGAATCTAGTATCCCTGCTGCAGGCTACAGCCCAGATTGGGGTTGCAAGTGGGTAGAAGTTTCTTCTCACCTCAATGCAATGATAAGGCAGCACAAACATTGAGTTTGTGTGCAGTATAAGGCAAAGAATATAACGGTATGTGACACATGCTCTGCTTACTTTTTCCAAAAATTCTTCACAGCGTGACAGAGCTTGGCCTGCACACAAGTGAGGCGGCCAGACCACTCCTTCGCAGATACTCCAACTGAAATGGCAATCAAAGTTTGAAATTATTACTCTGAATTGTATCACTCCAATCCACTTGAACCATCCAAAGTTGCTGATTTTCTTGAAAGTGCACATATCCAAAGAATTTCCTAATATTTGGAGTTAATGAATTTTATTTTTTTGGGATGAACTCTGGTCCACGTTTGTGGTGCGCCGTACAGGAAATGACCAGGCCCAGACAGTATTACTTATGAGTTCTATAAAAATATTATTTATTTTTCCTCCTTGGCGCTTGATTTAATGAACAGTGCTTAATTGATATGCGCCTCATTCCTGAGGGCCAAGAGGCCTGCATGATAATGCTGTATAAGAAAGGTAATAAGCTGGACTTGGCCAACTGGCGCCCCATATCACTTACTAACACAGGCACTAAACTTTTTACTAAAAATCATGGCCAACCGCCTAGAAGTAGTTGCCTTTGCTCTCATTTCCATATGCAATTTGGTTTCATTCCCAAGCGGTCTATTTGGGACAACATACATACTATAGCCAACGTCTTCCAATCCATAGCTTCTGGAGCACTTCTTTTTTTAGACCAGCAGAAAGCTCATGATAGAGATAACTGGGATTACCTCAAAGCCTGCCTCCACAAGTTCCACCTCCCCCATCGTTTCATTAATTGAGTGATGTTGCTTATGGAATCTGCCACAATGGTTGTGCGTGGCCTGGGCTTTCTAACTGATGTAGCTCACCCTTAGGGGCCTACGCCAAGGGGACCCTTTAAGCCCACTCTTGTATAAATTCAGCCTTGACCCACTTTTGCGCAATGTAAATGCCCACCTTGATGGTGTCCATGTGCAAGGCCAAGCACCAGTCAAGATGTTGAAACTTGCTGATGATTGTGTGGTTAGGGTGTTTTAACAACCATGATGCATGCGCGCTTTAGGCTACTATCTAGGTTTAATCCAGGGTATGTAACGCTGCTTTTAACTCCTTCAAACCAAAATCATTCTCCTTGGTCGGTACCAATACTGCTGGTCACCAGTGCCCCATTTTCTACCTGATTCAGCAGCTAGCTCACATGTTCGCATGCCCCGCCCACCCAAAAACTGCCCCACTCGTGCTCCCAGTCATGCCAAAACCCACTGCTGGTTTGGTATGCCATTTGGGGGTGTGGCTGGAGGTGAAATGGTACGCCTCAACGGTGATGAAGCACCATATCATGGACAATGTTAAAAAATGCGTAGATTCCCTCAGAGACCGCCAAACTTACAGGCAGGGTAGCGCTAACCAACTATATGCTCCTTTCTAAAGTTTAGTTTGGGGCACATGCTATCGCTTTTCCCCATCTTTCCTTAAAACTACGCCCTCTTGCAAGGGTAACTTTGATTAGGCCGCCCACCGCCAGTGCACCTGGATGTCATGTTTGGCCCTCGCCATAGTGGCGGTATGGGACTGCTCAACTTTGAGGCCCACGCCGCCAAATTACTTGGCACCTGGATTGCTGCAGTCACCAACCCAACGATCTCAACCCAGCACTGGTTACGCACAGACTGCTTTAACTTCTCCCACACCCTGGGCTTCATCATTCCTACCCACCCCCAATCCCTGTTAAAGTATCTTGCCTCACACCCTTCTGCTGCGGGCCCACATGGGATGTCACCCCACCTCAAAAGAATTCTCCTCTCCATGTGGAGTGCTGAGTGGAGTTTTTTTCATCAGTGGGCACACTGCCCAGAGGGGTTGACCTACTCCCCAGCTCACCCAGGAAGTACAAGGACAAGCCATTATGAACAATGTGATACCCATGAGGTCTCCTGTCATGTGAAGGGTGGATTACCTGGACATGTTGGACATCCACTACTCCCTTGATACCCAGAAAGCCATCTGGAAGTACACCCATCACCCTCTTCTGCGGCCACATATTTGTTCCCATGTGCGGCGCTTCTTAAAATGGGTGTATAATACTGCTGAGTGCTTTAGTGCATTGCACTCATCTTGTGTTGTGTGTGACCAGTATGGAACTCTGGTTCACTGCCTGAAAGGGTGCCCTCCATCAAAAGAGATCTGGCGCGAGGGTCAGCGTCTTTTTCACCAGGATCAAACACAGCCCTTCAGCTTATCTAAGGACATCTTCACCTTTTCCTTGAATTCCCTTATCCCACCTTTCCTATGAGCCTTAGTGATTGCAATCATTATGTGGAATATCCACATGGTTGTCTTGGATGAGATTGCAGACTCTACTCCCACCCTCCAGGAAGCTTTACGCTGGTTCCAGTCACAACTTGTGGACCACTTTCAAGCATGGTTGTTAGAGTACCTACCATCCCATCACCATCAGTTGATCTCATCCTGGTTTCCAGTTTGGCCTATCAAGACAGACCCTTTCCTGAATACATGCTCAATAGTGGCACAAGCACCTACACACAATACCCCCATTCCTTTTTTTGGCATCCCCACTGGCAACAGGAGATAGCGTTTGCTTCTCTGGGGTGCCTATTGCTGATATAAATTCTTTTAGTTTAACATATTGGAAGTGTCTGTCCCCTGATCAGCTTTCCCAAATAAAAGTTAAAAACTTATAATTAGATTTAATTCCAAAAATTCTCATTTTCTGAAATTTAGTATTATAACATATATTTTTATTATCCAAGAAAATAATCAAATGTATGTTAAAACAGATAGCATTAGTTTTTAGTACTAGAATAAAAAGTCCTATATATAGAGTCAAAATAATTGCAACTTTACTAGAGATTAACCTAAAAAGATAAAAATTAATTTACTTAATAAAACACATATACTTATGTACTGATGTAATGAATGACTGACTGGTATCTGAAACCTTTAAGTCTGATAGGTACAAATAATTTAGGTGAGTGGGTGCGAATTGGCGATTAATATCAAATCTTAGACCATCAAGTCTGATAGGGGTAAATTACTTAGGCAAGTGGGCGGAAATTTAGTGAATATTATTGAATAATTCATTAAATTGCTCATATGAAACCAAACAAAAATCAGTTAGAGTTATAAGTAGATTATTAAATAAATTAAGGATAACCAGCTCACCACTCATGAGGCAACATCAAAGCTGTTAGTCCAAGTGGCTCAAGTGTAGTGCTGGCACAGCCTTTAGGATGTCAGTGTGAGCTCATTAATAAACCTGTGCAAGACTGGGTAACTTCACTTTATAATATAAGCCCTAAATTAATCATTTTATATTCTTTGGAGATAAATTAACCCAAGAAACGCTGGGTGACTCCGCTAGTTATCAATAAAATAGTAGTAATACAATGATACACTACACTTATAAAGTAAAAGTAATTTTATTCTTTTAAAAAGTTAGTAACTGTTAGGACTAGGGGAGCATAATTTTGCATAAGTGGTCAATGCACAGTTCCTATGAAACCACTTGAGGCACCAAGTGACTAGTAATATACAGCCCCTAAAAAGTCTATTCAATGAGGGCTAATCCATTTAAGCAGGAGCATGATGGCTGCAATGTGTACCAAGATGCTCAAATTTCTGTAAAAAATGACAACAAAAAAAATAAAGTAACAAAGTTTTTTATTTTAAAAATAGGAAGTAAGGAAAACAAACAGGCCAGTACTCTCAGAATTAGAGCACTGTCCTATATAAGGTTTTTTTCTTTATTATGTGTGCATTATTCATAAGATATTATTTGAAATAACTTTCTATTTGTAGCATATTATCAAGCGTGCACATGGAAAGGGCTGGAATTTAAAATAGTTGTGAGAATCTGGGGTTGTGAGTTTGATGGACATGCCATGATTGGATGCTCCCCTATTTAAGATATTTAAACTTTTTGTAAAAATTCCAGTTAAAGATGTGCTCCACCTG
>JAKSZP010008696.1:0-29070 GCA_022478985.1 Massospora cicadina | reverse complement strand
CAGGCACTGAAATGAACGATTTACATTTTAAATGAAGATGGTTCAATTCGCTTGGTTGGAGAGCAAGGGTTCGAGTCCCACTCCAGCTATGAAATTTTAAGCTCAGGTAAAATACAGCTTCAATCGATTACTCAAATGAAGGCACTTTTGGTGTATTTTACTAAAATGGACGGAAGCATCTGTTTATTGGAGCGTCAAGCTTGGGCACACTTCCGCAGAACCTGAATTTCCCTGGCCCACTTTAAATATGTTTTTGCAACCAATATTTCTTGTTGGTCGACTTTCTTTAATAAATTTACCCATTATTTTATGTTTTTTACAATGGTTACTTGGGCGAACATGGTGGTGGACCTCTTCAGGGAGGTCTCCAACTATGTGGGCCACTACCTATTATCAACATTTACACAAACCCCAGGTGCTTTCTTGGGCCGTTCAGGTCCCCTCCAGACTGAGACACCCAAGTCTACTCGCGCCAAGATACCTCAAATATGGACTCCCCGTTGGTGTCTACTCAAGTGGGGAGTTTTCTTACTTACCTGTTCTCATATGTGGTGCTTTACGCCCTCGCCTGGGTTACCTTCTGCTCAAGCACCGTTCTAGGTGCCTCATTATCCATTCTCTTAATGGCTAGTTCCCTAGCAATGTGTGTTCGCATCCCACATCACCTTGCTGGGAACAAGAGAGTTACAGACACTCTCTTGACAGGAGTGCTATAAATACCAACCAAAAGAGATGAAGTGCACAAGGAGAGAATGGGTAAACGTCTCAGGTTGGAGGGTACCTGGGCAAACCAACAGTGCACTAGGGGATATGCTCATCATAGTTAAAATGAAATTGTAAATGTAGCGTGAGACCTCCTTGAAGGGGTCTGTGCACAAAATCATTCAAAATATAATTTACTAAAAATGGTAAAGCGGGGAAAATTTTATAGGGAAGTTGACCAATAAGGAGTGTTTGTCACAAAAAACATATTTAAACCAAGTTGGGGTAATTATGGGTCTGCAGAAGTGGGCCCAAGCCTTGATGCTCCAATAGGCAAATGCTCCCATCCAATTTTGTTGGATACACTGAAACTGCCTTCACTTGAGTAATTGATTGCAGCCATATTCTACCCAAACTCATAATTTTGTAACTCAAATGGGTTTTGAAACCCCATTTGCTTATTAACTGAATCGAACCATCTTCATTTGTTACATAGATTATCTGTTTTAATGCTTGGGCTGACACAAGGGACTGGGCATTTTGCACCTCATTAGTACCAACCTGGGCATATTGGGCTTGTACCCAGCGTTGGTCAAATGTGTGCTTAAGGTTAGAAAGAGCCTGAAGTTTTACCTTCTGGGCCTCCTGTCGCCCAGCCTTATCTTTGGCATTAGTTCCCAATATCAAGTTGTTCAACCATGACAAGTGGCCAATAATATGGCAGGATTTTAAACAATCTTGTGGATTAAGCAACAATTGGGTGAGACCACTTTTTTTAAAAGAAATGGCAGTAGCAGGAACCACCCTAAATGAAAAACACCCAAATCTTCCTTTATAACTCCATATCATCAATTAATTGATTAATGATAAGAGGGGATGGAGGATCTTATGTTCGTCCTAGCTAGAACAGGTTTTTAAACCTGTTACAGCATTTTTACCCCATCATAGCTTGTGGTTACAGGTGTGTGCAACTACACCTGGTATTGGGTGAGACCACTGACATCATTGCAAAATGGTTGTTGCTTTAATATGGTGCAGCACATGGCTTAGGCACATAATGGCAAGGATTGAAAAAGAAGCCTATTACCCTTCCAAAAATGCATAAATTATAGCATCCAGATACCCAAGCTTTGCTTTAGTATTATAGATTATCAGATAATTTAAATCACTATTTTAGATTTTACACAGTGCATTAAAAAAGTTCCAGGACTGATGCTGCTATAGACATACAGATGGAGCTATCTCTGTGTCACAGCTGGAACACTATGTGACAACCTTCACCCACTTCCTGTGACAATTGCATTGTTGAGGACTCATTCCATAGTAAACAGCGACACTGTTAAGTTTATCTGATTTTTCCTTGTTGTTATAATTTTCGAGATGGAGCAAAGAGCTGCAATTAAATTTTGTTTTAATTGTGGAAAAAGTGCGACAGAAACGTTTTGTTAATGCAGCTTGCATATGGAAAACATTGTTTAAGTTGTAGCAAAGTGTTCGAGTGGTATGCACGTTTTAAAAATGGTTGTGAGTCTCTTAAAGATGATCCAAGAGATGGGCGCCCCTCCACAAGCGTGACTGACAAGAATGTCAAGCATGTCTGTGCCGCACTGTCTGTCAACCATCAGCTGAGCATCCAGATTTTATCAAAAGAGATCGGAATCAGTGTGGGTAGTATTTACACTATCACGCATGACATACTTGGCAAATGGAAACTGTGTGCCAGGTTTGTTCCACACTCATTAACAGCAGAGCAAAAAGAACAACGTGTGGAAGTGTTGCAAACTCTCATTGAATGGGCCAATGACAACCAGAATTTCTTACAGAACATTGTCACAGGTGACAAATCGTGGTGTTTCCAGTATGACCCATCTACCAAACATCAAACAGCTGAATGGCGCGACCCAGGAGATGGCAGACCCATGAAAGTGAGGGCCACAAAATCAAAAGTGAAAACAATGCTGATCACATTTTTTGATTCAAGGGGACTGATCCACAAAGAATTCTTGCCACCCGGCCAGACTGTAACTGGACCATTTTACAAAGAGGTACTTGATCGCCTTTTGAAAAGAATTCGCAGGGTTAGGCCAGAAATGTACCAATCAGGGGAGTGGTTTCTTCTGCATGACAATGCTCCAGTCCAATCATCATTGATTGTCCCACAATTTCTCACTAGAAAATCAGTCACAGTGATTAACCATCCACCCTGCTCACCAGATTTGGCTCCAGCTGACTTCTTTCTGTTCCCTAAGCTGAAGGTGGCACTGAAGGGGCAGCGTTTTGATAATGTAGAGACAATTCAGAAGAATGTGACAGCTGTTTTAAACACGATTTTGAAGGAGAACTATGCACATGCCTTTCAACAATTATATGAGCGATCTAAAATCTGTATAGAGAGGGAAGGGATGTATGTTGAATAATAAGAATAAAATTTTATTTATCTGAAAAGTTGTGTCCTTAATAGCATTAGTCCCAGAACTTTTTGAATGCAGTATGTATATAGTCATGTTAATCAGCGCTACTCATGTTTAATAAACAAACAATTTAAAATGATTAAATAGATTTATATACTGTAGATAGATAGTGGTATCACCTAACATTGCTCAGGTACAACCCTTTTTACTTTATTGGCAACAACATGTCAACATGGTAAATTCCTTTGTAGCTCCATTGGTGACTATAGGTCACCATAATGTACATTTGTATAGTTTACCCTAAAAAGGCTAGTTACTTGTTATAATAGGTATAAACACTTAATCAGTTTTGCAGGGTCATTGCTACCATTATGATGCATCTATGTTTCTAAATTTACTATGCAATTTTATAATTGTGTAAAAATATATAAGTTTTTCCACTTTAAAATTGAGAGAAGAGTTTTGAACTAAGTGAGAGTGAGGATGAGTTTATTTACAGTATATATGGTGACAAAAAGGTGAAACTATGTTATTAACTTTTGATATTCAGAGTTCTAGTGATATATAGACTTTATAGGGCATAAAATTGGAAAGTTGTTGCCCTTAAAAATTAAGTAGTAGTTCAATTATTCAAGCTGCTAAAGATCCACAGGATGATGAATGTGTGTATATCCCAAATGTAAAAGATACTCCAAGCACAATAATCTTTGATATTGGAACACAAGATATTAGACCACAATTTTTCTCTAACAGTAACAGAACCTATCCAAATTTTTAAATTATACATCACAGACAAGTTAGTTGGTGAAATAATAAAAGAGACAAACACATATGAAAAAACCAAACTTAATCAAAGGTATTGGCTAAAAACTCTATATGGCAGAGTTGGCGTGATGTACAAAAAAATGAGTCCTGGGTTTTCTGAATTGATCTTGAATATGGGAACAATACCTCTTACTAATATGCTAGAGTATTGGTCTATAAAAACAACTCCAGAGTTTCTTTTTTCTGATATTTCAAAAGATTTAATTTAATCAAATTTCTTGGATGTAGCACTTGATGACTCAGGATCCTGGTCCTAGTAAATTTAAGGACACATATATAAAAAGCTAGTAATTTTTTAATACATCAATAAAAACTTAATTGATTTTTGTATCAAACAAGAATATAAGTGTCAATGAATCTATAAAAATTTAAGGGGATAATATGTTTCATAACATTCAATCCCAACAAACCTTTGAAGTGGGGAATACATAATTATATCTGGCTGATTCTGATACATCATATGTGTACAACTTTCTTATTTTATTATGGTAGTATTATTACAGAAAGTCTAATAAGACAGATTTGCCTGTGAGTACAAGTATACCTCTCCATTTATATAAAAAATGGAAAAGGTTCCCAACGCCTAAGGATACAACATGTTCATGAACAGGTATTACACAATCCTGCCACTTGCTGAGGAACATCTAAAAATGAAATGCCATTTAAGTGAATTTATTAAAACAAATTGTAAAGTAATTTCAATTAGCATCAAATCCCTAAAATTTCCAATAAAAAGTTTTTGCTGTAAAAAAAGAGGTACAACGCTTTTGGGCTGGAAGGACAAAAGTTTAATAACAATTCTCAGTAGTTCTGCTAATGTTATGATGTCAACTGTTTCCAGTGTAGAAAGAGGTGGCATCTAGATTGGTAACAGAGAAACTGACAGTGGTACTGAGCTACATGAAATCTATGGGCTGAGTGGACCATTTAGACCAATATGCATCCACATACTGCTCCTTCAAAAGATTTTGAAGTGGTGCAGAAGACTTTTTTATGTAGGGATAGAATTGTGTTCAATTAATGCTTATATCATATATAAACTATAAAATTAAAAAAATAGCAAAAAACCTTTGTGCCACTTGAAATTTATAAAACTCTGGTAGACCAACTAGTTGGAGACATGAGCCTTGAAGTAGGATATCTACTTCTTTGTCTGAATTACAACTGGGTAGTAAACTGTACGTTTTGTGAAAAGGATTGAAGAGAGACTGTGTGGTGCGCTTACAGAGGAACAAAAAAGGCAAAGACACAAAACATATGAGTATTGTGATACTTATCCTGGAAATCTAATATTCATTTGGGAGATTATTTTTCAAAAATCATACTATGAACAATTATAAAGTTTGAAAATATTTATAGATTGTTGTTATTTTGCCTAAATAAATTAAAATTATACATATATCTAATCATTCAAATCTCAATTTTCATATTCACTAATTATTTTGTTTGAATAAATTTTGTCTAAAAATAAACCATTTTAGTACAAAATTGAAAAAATATACACTGGAGTTACAGGTATGCCATATAAAAAATCTGGAGTTGAAAATGTTAATAAACAAACAATTTATATTGACTGATTAAATTTTATATCATAGACAAACAACTAAACCGCTTAGCTAAAACCATTTTACATACCAAATTAACCAATCAGCAACTGCTTGGTTATATTATGCTAAACTTACAAAAAAAACAAAAAACCCTTAACAACTTACTAAACCCAAATTAATTTATTAAATAACCAATCAATAACTGCTTATTAAAACCATTGAGCTTATTAATTAGCTAAATTACCACCAACCACTAGCGAAAACCTTTTTCTATCCTATCAACTGAATATCTAACTGCTCAGCTGTAATGATATACTTGTTACCATTAATAACATATAAAATTTCAATTTTTACATACAAAACTTAATATTTATAACTTATTTTGAAAAAAGAAGGAGGATCTAAATTTGACCTGTATATATGTTTATTATTTATTTTTTCTATGTTTGTTCACACATTACTCTGAAACTACTAGACCAATTTTAATGAACTTTTTTAGATGAAAGAGTATGTTCCCACTTGGGTCCCAAAATAATTTTGTAAGGATTGTTATGTTAACAAAATTATATGTAAGAAGTAAAAGGTTATATAAAAATACAAGAAATTGGTATAATGTTTTGACAGAGCAATTAGTGGGTATTTGATTAATTTGATAAGTTTTAAATATGATCTCATTTTTTGTTAATCTGATGACGTATTTGGTAGATATATAAAAATAGTTTACATTAATTAAAATTATTGACTCAAACAGGTAAATTTTAAACCTGACATCATTTCTGGTAGATGGACATTGATAGGTTTATAGTAATTAAACCTATTGACTTAACTAAGTGAATACCAAACTTCTTAATAAAACCATTTAATCTGTCAAATCAACCAAAACTCACCAACCACTGAACAAAAATTAATTGAACTCACCACATCAAATAATATCAAATGTATACATAATCCAGAAAGCCTAATGAATTAATCAAATAACCACTAACCACTTACCAAAACCTTTGATCCCAATGAATTAATAAAATTATTATCTGCTTACTCAAAATTATTGAGCCTATTGAATTGACCAAATACAACAAACTGCTCAGCCAAAATGATACAAAGATCACCAATATGCTTTATATATTTCATTATTACATTCTATATAAGACTTTTAATTTTTCTTGTTATAATTAAAATGAAAAACAGCATAAAATGGTTCTCAATGTTCATAAATAATTGCTCCATGCTTGGCTATTTTTGGTATACATGTTTATGAGATAATTTTTAATACATATGCATATACGTACAGTAATTATAAAGATGTTTTCTAATTTGCTGTGGTGTCTGTATGTGGTGGAATCTTACAAATTAATTTTTAACAACCTTCCAGAATAATTAAAGCTTTGAATTTGACACATTTATGTATCTCCAATGATAATACAATAATACATTAAAAATTTAATTTTTATAGTAAAGTAAAAAGTTTTATATGTATAAAGTGAAAATCCTATATATTTTTAATGGTAGTCAGTATATTATTATAGCTGAGCAGTTTGATATTTAGTTGATTTTATATTTTCAATGGGTGCTAAAATCTTGGGCTTAGTTGGTTGCTTGCTTTTTACCCTTTGATTTCAACTTCACAGTTTTGTGGATCCTTGCGTTGATTATTGGATTGAATTGATAGACTGGGTCATTAATAGTATGTAGACTATTATTGTTGAATGCCAAAAGCCATGTTGAGAGTATTGTCCAACCCTAAACAGGTGCTTCTTTGTTTTGAAGACGTTTTGGTACTGGTAGGGAACTCTTTCCCTATTCTCTTCTCTCAGGGCCAAGTGGAGACTTGATAGTAACAACCTAAGGATATCTGATCCTTGCACTCTTCTCTTAAGGGTAATGTTAAAACAACCAATGTTAAAACAATTAAGTTATTATTAAGCTTTTATCTGCTGTTACTAGGGAATAATTTTGGGTTATATAGTTAGAATCTGCACACAACTCTTCAGCTGTCCGCTGGGAATTATTTATGCTTCTATACTGGTTTGATCCTCAAGTGTTATGCACTGAATCTCGTTGGGTACTGTTGCCTTGAGTTTCTTAGGCAGTGTAATTCTCAGGTTTTTGATGACCAAACAATTGGTATTAGGGACTTGAAACCAATCGTTTTGGCTGATGACAATTTTACTATTGCTCCATTGTTTGAACGTTTTGGTAGTTTTCAATGACTCCAATTCATTCTGCTCTGAATGATTCCCTATAGTTTGGCTATTGGGTGTTGTTCCCATATCAAATTATTGCTTGATTTCGTCAGGATGATGCCCAATGATAATTTAATAGTCAGCGACCTCTAATATCATTAGGGATGATGCTCAATAATGAATCATTAGTCAGCCACTGTTGCCAATCCTATATGATTATAACTTAATCATCAAATTTTATAATCTGTTAAAAGGTTAAATCATGTGGTCATCTGAAATTCTAATATATCCCCCCTCTTGACCAGATTATCCAATGGAAGATAGAACCCCAAGGGATGGAAGCCAACTTAGCTTGAGTTCATATTTGGTTTTTTAAATATCTTTGACCTCAGCGGAGTGCAGCTCTTTCTGCACTCAACGCCCATATGCTCTGCTTGGTTTTAATGATTTTGTATCCTTGGTTGCTACCCATTGCCGCCTCTTCTAAAGTGCAGTTCCCATGACATCACGCCACACCAGTCCCATCTTTGCATCTTTTGCTGAAAGATCAACTGGTCCACCTTACAAACCCCAGGACAGGTCTCATATGCACTTTGACACCTGTACTAACCCCAGGATGGGTTTCCGTGACTCCATAGTCAACCTATATAAACCCCAGGATGGGTCTCGTTGGAACCTTGCCACCTGTAAAAACCCCAGGATGGGTTTCATTGGCACCTTGCCACCTGTACAAACTCCCGGACAGTTTTCATTGGCACCTTGCCACATGTACAAACCCCAGGATGGTTTCAACCTCTTGTTGATAGGGACTATTCTGGCAGATCTAGTTTCAGCCTGTCCTGATTCAGCCAAATGCTCAGGACTCATTCCTTTCATTATCTTTTCCTTCCTCCACGCTTGGTAGGTGGGAATATTGCTAGATACATCACTGCTCAAATTAGAATTGGTTTTTTAAAATATATTTTTCTTTTTATATTTTTATGCATCTTTTTTCCATTATTATTTCTTCCTTTAAGCCCTATACTCTAATTATTTCATGTGGATCTATTTACTATGCGACCATCCTCAGTATTCTTGATTGTATAGGCATCATTCGCTGACTTGGCAATAATTTTGAACGGTCCCATCCATAGGGCGTCCAACTTATTTTTCCTCCTGAACCCATGGGTATTGCAATAGGCTACCATATCACCCACATGGTATTATTTCAACATAGTACGATTCTGGTCATCCATTTTCTTCACATTGATTCTTTTTTCATTGTTATTTCTAATGCCCAAGATTGTAATTCAATCAGAATATTGGCCAGTTGGGATAGATAATGTTTGGCACTAAACCTGAAGATGGCTCTACTGCTGAATGCAATATTGGCAGTAATGCAGCTTTCCGCCCATATAACAGTTTGAACAGCATTTTCTCAGTCGCTGAATGGTAACTGATATTATAGTGAAGGTGACTGAACTCAAATATGCTCCCCAAGTGGAAGTTTTCCCCATGCCCAATTTTTATAATGTTGAGGCTAGAGTTTTATTCACTCTTTCTACCATTCCTTTCATTTCTGGACAATAGGGTACAGATACAATACCGCAGATTCTCATTAATTCGTTTAGCCTGGTAATCACATGTGAAGTAAAGTTGGTTCTGTTGTCACTGAGAATACTTGGAGACATCCATGCCAATAGATCACTTGGTCTAGTACAAACTTTGTCGTACTCATTGCATCTACTTTGCTGAGGGCTTTCATTTTGACCCATTGGGTTAAAAGTCTATTGCGATGATTATATACTTCACTCCTCCAGTGCTGATACTCAATGGTCCCATAACATCTATGGACACCGTGTGCCATGAAAAATCAGGGTGTACTAGTTAGAGCCCTATGATGTTCTTGTGCGTCTTGTGAAGTTGACATTCCACACAACAGGCTAGATAATCTGCAACATTGTAGTTGATTGATTCCCTGTAATAATACTGGCGAATATGATCCACTGTTTTCTTTAGGCTACCATAGCCAACAACCTTATGAGCGGCTCAAATGATTTCCGCTCATTCTGATGGTTTAAGAGATAAAACCTGTTTTCCTTTGATCATTTTGTATAATTGATTGCTCTTATATTTGGTATTTTCCATGGCATTCCATAATGCATTCCAAATTTCTTGGGATTCATCCCTAATATCTCCTTTGATCATCTGATGAAACAGCGCATCAGTCTGATGATAGATCACATGAACAACCAGCAATCAAGACAATCCATAGGCATTCTGATGTACCACTCCAGCCCTGTGGATAATTTTGAAATTGTATGCTTGCAGCTTTAAAGCCCATCAGGCCAACTGGCCCTCTGGTTCCTTCAGGTTATGAAGCCAGCACAGGGACGAATAATCAGTTATAACTTTAAAGTGCATCCCATGTATGTAGACTTGAAATTGTTTACAGGCATGGATGACCGCCAGACACTCTCGCTCTGTCATGGTATAGTTTCTTTCCGCTGGTGACAGTGTTCTGCTCACATAGGCTACTGGATGTTCATCCCCATTATCATCTAATTGACTTAGAACGTCTCCAATCGCTGCTAATGAAACATCCACTTGAATTATTAATTCACAATTAAAATTCGGATATCTCAACACTGGGCTGCTCATGAGAAATTTTTGGAGTTTATCAAATGACTTCTGTGCATCTTTATTCCACACAAATTCCTTTTATGGATCCTTGAGTGGGTGGAATAAAGGTTCAGCAATGCCAGTGAAGTCTTTGGTGAATCAGTAATAGTACCTGACCATTCCCAAAAAGACTTGAATATCCCAAACACTTTTCAGTATCAACAATCACTCAATAGCTTCTATTTTCATGGGTTACAGCTGTAATCCATCAAAGTTTATAACAACCCCTAAGTATACAAGCACTTTTTTTGAAAAAAATGGCATTTTCTAAGCTTAATTTTTAGATTCGCCATTGCCAACCGCTTGAAAACTTCCTCCAAATGCTCCAAATGATCTGTGAAGGTCCTGGTGAAGACGTTGATATCATCTAAGTATATTAGCACGCAGGATAGCTTCCAGGTTACTAAGTATTGAATCCATAGCACACTGAAAAGTTGCTGGCACATTGAATATACCTTGTGGCATTCTGGTCAGCTGGTATAGTCCTTGTGCGGAAATTATTGCACATATTTACTGATCTTCTTTTGGTAAATCGATTTGTCATTAGCCTAAAATCAGGTCCATGGCCAAAAAGTATTTTGCCTCCCCAGGCAATCAAGCACATCATCGATTCAGGGCAGCAGATAGAAATCTTTTTTATGATCTTGTTTAGTTTGTGATAATCAATTACTACTTGATTTTATCTACCTTCTTTTTTTCCAAAAGGATTAGACTTGCCTAGGGGCTCAATGATATTATGAGTAACCCATGTTCCACTAACTTGCTTATTTCATCACTGACCTCTGCTTCCACTGCTCTTGACCTACAAACAGGTCTCATTCTTATCAGTGTATATTCCCCAGTATCAACTTGGTGAATTATGTTTTTTGCACATCCTAGTTCATGATCGTTCTGAGCAACTATCTCCTGATATTTTTCTAATAATTTGAGCACATCCTCCTGCTGATTCTCAGTCAGATTGGCTAGCTGCTCATGATCCACTAATACATTGGCACTTTTGGTAATTTCCGCTGGCAATCCCATTTTAGAAAATGATCCAAATTTATGAAAAGCGTATAGTTCCGCCATTGGGAGTAAGTGCAGAAATGCAATGATCTGATTTTTTCAATTTTCATCAGCTTCTCTTCTCAGATTGGCTAATAGTACTCAATTCTCTTTGTGACCTGGCATTTAGATCCCTGACATAACCCACAGTTCAACCCTTAATTTTTCCCACGGATTGATGTTTCCCCATATAACTGTTCTGGAATTTCCATCATTAACCCAGTGTTAACTATGATTTGAGCCCCCGGGGAATAGTATTCATTATGTTTGTCATTAGAGGTACCCACGATTCTCCTTAATTTCCATTGGCATTGCTTTACATTTTTTTCCGACTAGTATATAGTGAATGGGTATAATACCATCACTATAAACTAAGTTGACAAAGTTATTCCTCTTTTTCAGCAGAATTTCTCCCTTCCGCTGTTACACCAAAGGCAACATATGCCTCAATATCAACAGGGTGTTTTCTTCAAAATCACATTTCACCCCATACTTCCTCAAGAACTCCGTCCTGAATGTATCCATAGTTTGGATTGGCCAGCACTATGGTGGGAGCTGACACCATCAGCAATCCAAACCAAAGTGGTAGCTCACTGTAGGCTCCACATGAAATGGTATTGTCTGGTCCAGCCATTCCATAATCTTTTTGATGCTCCAAATCTGGTGAGAACTTCATACGTTTCACTAATTTGGTGGAAACTGTGTTGATTGGCGCTCCACTATCAATTATGGCTCGTACTCTTATCCTACTGACTAGAATATTGACATAGGTACACTCTGAGTACTGCAACAAAGTATTTACTGAATGGATAGCATCCTTATTTACCAAATCAAGTGTGTTATTTTTGAGTGGATATATTATGGAATGACTCCTTGATTGCGCTTATGGGTAAAGAAACGTTCACCTCATTCAGCTTCATTTTGATTACGTCTTCAGGGCTCTCAGCAGATCTAACTTTCTCTGCTAACTGTCATATGTAGGGTCAAGTGAACTCATTAACAAAATTCAGGATCAATTTCCTTCACTTTGGCTCGAGTTATCACGTTAACATCCATGTTAGCTCCCTAATGGAGCAGATCCAGAAAGTCATTGTCCACAAATTGATCAGATATATAGATCTTCTCATTCATTATATCAGGCAGGACAGGTTTATCAGCAGTACTAGAATGTCCCTGATCTAGACTGCTGGTCCTTTTCCCAAATCTGAACCAGTTTCTTGGGTTTGAACAATATTAATCTGATCCTTCGACTTTCTTTCCCAACACTGGGTAATATCATGGTCAGACTTCCCACATTAGAAACAGCGTATTGGCAATTTGTCTACTCATTTTGAACTTCAAGTTTACTTCCCGTCACAACTTGACTCTTATATTCTTTAGATGGTTTGGCAAATTTGACAATATTTTAAGCCTTCATTTGAATTACTTTAAAAGTGTTATTGGGAGCATCAAACGTGGCTCCAAGAATCTTCAAATGGTCCACCATCTGAGAGGTCATTGTTTAAGTCACTAGTTCCACCACTTTAATCTGATGCAATTCTTGGTAGGGACAAAGTGCTGACTGCATGGCTATGCATGCATCAAAGTCAGTCAACAAATTCGCTCCTGATAAGATCTGGGCTTCTTGGTAAAACTTGTTGGCAAGACTAGCCAGGGTCTCCTCTTTGCGGAATTGGATACCCATAAACTCTTGTTTACGATTCACCATCTGAGTAGGGCTTCCAAACTCCAACATAATGGCTGCTTTTGCTTCTGCATATGACCAGTTGTCCCCATTGAGGTGAGGTAGCACCAGAGTCTGGCAGTCAGTGCTAAGACAGTTCATCATGGTCACCGCTTTTTGACGGTCCACTTAGCCAAACATGGTCATCTCAATTAGTTGTAAAATTCAGGGGCGTTATCCTGGTGAAAGGTGGGCAATTTCAGCGTATTTCAAAATTCCTCAGTTGCTTTGCTTATAGATAGTCCTGGTCCAGCTACTCGAGGAGCCATAGGAGTGGCTTCAGAAGTCATTTCTGACACACCAATGAATGGTTTAGGCATATTTCAGGGCGGAGAAGTCTTCCTGATAAAAGTTTTTCATATCTTTACATCATCCTCATTTGCCTCAAATTGCTCACACTCATATTTGTGTTTTTTTAATTCCTCAATGTGCTTGGTTATTTTTGCCATATCCTCATGAAACCACCGGATGCATTCTTGATCTGCTTCCCATTCAGTTTTTTGAAATAAAATTCTCTTGACAAGTTTGCCCTCTTTCCACTTCAAAGAGGCAACTTTTCCACAAAGGTTATTATTCACCGTTCATAATTGTTCAATCATCTCTTGCACCTTGATCATATGCTCCTCTAAGGTAATAACATTGGCTTGAGATGATGAGCTGAGCACATTTTGATTGACAGCCTGTAGTTCCTCCCAGAGCTTCCAAAGCTCTTCCTTATAGTACATTGTTAAATTGGCTTTTTACAACTCAACTACCTCCTGTGGTGAGCACCAATGTTAAAATCTTGGCTTGGTTGGTCGCTCAATTCTGACCCTTGATTTCAACTTCACAGATTCGTGGATCTTTGCATTGATTATTTGATTGAAATTGATAGACTGGGGCATTAATAGTATGAAGACTATTATTGTTGATTGCCCAAAAGCCATGTTGAGAGTATTGTCCAACCCTAAACAGGTGCTTCTTTGTTTTGAAGACGTTTTGGTACTGTTAGGGAACACTTTCCCTATTCTCTTCTCGCAGAGCCAAGTGGAGACTTGATAGTAACAACCTAAGGATATCTGATCCTTGCACTCTTCTCTTAAGGGTAATGTTAAAACAACCAATGTTAAAACAATTAAGTTATTATTAAGCTTTTATCTGCTGTTACTAGGGAATAATTTTGGGTTATATAGTTAGAATCAGCACACAACTCTTCAGCTGTCCGCTGGGAATTATTTGTGCTTCTATACTAGTTTGATCCTCAAGTGTTATGCACTGAATCTCGTTGGGTACTGTTGCCTTGAGTTTCTTAGGCAGTGTAATCCTTGGGTGTTTGGTGACCAAACAATTGGTATTAGGGACTCAAAAACCAATTGTTTTGGCCAATGATAATTCTACTCTTCCTCTGGCGTTTGAACATTTTGGTAGTTTTCAATGACTCCAATTCATTCTGCTCTGAATGATTCCCTACAATTAGACTATCAGTTGTTGTTCTTATATCAAATTATTGCTTGATTTTGTTGAGGATGATGCCTGACAATAATATCATCAGTCAGCAGCCTCAAATATCATTGGGGATGATTCCTGACAATAACTCATTAGTTGGTGACCTCTAATATTATTGGGGATGATGCCTGATGATAATTCATTAGTCAGCCGCTGTTGCCAATCGTATACAATTATAACTTAATTGCCAAATTTGTTATTTGGTTAAAAGGTCAGATTATGTGGTCATCTGAAATTTCTAACAGTGGGTTTGCCAAGATTTTGATGGTTTTAAGTTAATTAAGCTTAAAGATTTTAGTGAGCAGTTAGTGATTAGTTATTTCAGTAAGATAATTGGTTTTAGTAAGTCATGGGTGGTTTTTGGTTGTTTTAAAAAGTTTATTTACTACATCAAATCAACTAAAAATTGAACCCACCCACATGACCAAAAACTAATTGATTCCATCAAATAAACTGTTTAATAACCAATCTGTGATCTGAATATGGTGTAAAATAAAAATTAAGCTAGAATTTTACCAATCATTCTAGCCAATATAAAGGATATATAGATAGGTTGATGTAATTACTATCACCTTTTTCAGAATCTATAAAGCAATTAGTTACCTTACAGACTAGCTAGAGCTTTAAATTCTGGCACACTTATGTATCTCTGATGATAAACATTAATTCATTAAAAAATTGTATAAACTGTGAGCTTTAAAAGAAGAACATTTCCCCCAGAATTGCTTGGATTTATAAATTTGTTATTTTTATATAAAAATAGTATTTTTTTAAAAATATAGAGATATTGATTTTCAAAAAGGGGGAAACCCAACTTTGAAAAACACATTAATTTTTCAAAAAAAAGACCCAACTTATAAAAATGCATTAAAAGGTATGAAATAATTGTTGAATGTATGAATAATCAATAAAAACCTTTTTGAAGTCAGTGCTAATTTCAAAAAATTATAAATTTTGCTCACAAATGCAAATTAGAGCTTATATTGGATTGGGTCCAAGTTTAAACTTTAAGCAACTAAGAATATACAGTGCTGAGTATATATATATTTTAAATGTCTAATATAATTTAGTTTGAGGTAATGGCGCTGACTCCAAAAAAGTTTTATTTATTACATAGGGGAGCAAATAAAATTCTTGTCTGTTGCATGAGATTTTTCAACTGTTACTATGTATTTTGGCATCAGTTATTTCAAATATGAAGTCATTTTTCCTGTGCATGCTTTAGTTTTCATGCAATAAAGCTGAGACAGAATCATCTTCCCCCACTTCATATATAGCTTGGCTAGATGAAGCAATTCATAAAGGCTTTAAATACTGAAAATGAATGTTTTCAACACATTGTTTCTGATTTTCCTGGTCTGTCATCTGACAAAATAAAAGCAGGTTTTCTTGATTGTCCTCACGTTTGATCCCTTATATGTGACAAGGAATCTGTCAGTATGATGGGTCAAAAGGAGAGAGCAGCATGGATGTCTTTTGTAGCAGTTATTAATGACTTTTTGGTAACAAAAAAGCAGAAAACTATGTACTTCTGGTTCAAAGGATGCCAAAGGCATTTTTAAAAGCTTGGATGCAACATGAGTATTAAGATGAACTTGCTGAATATCCATCTTGATCAATTTCCCAAAAACCTTGAGGATGTTATTGATGAGCAGGAAGAACGCTTCCATCAAGATTTGAAGACAATGAAAGAGCGTTGTCAAGGGTGATGGGACATGCATATGATGGCAGACTACTGCTGGATCATCAAATGAGACCATCCTGAGCAAGTCCACAAATGCAAGAGCTACAAGTGCAAAGTTGTTCCTGAATGAGTTTTGCATTCCCTCTAAGTCACATTGATGCAATATATAATGTATCCTCCATCTGTATGTTCATATCAATGCTATAATTAATAAAATTATATTTTTTTAAATAGTGTTTTATATGTCATATTTGTGCTCAATATAAGTAATTTTATTCCTTTTCATTTCAAGACTATATGTATAATTGTATGCCATTGCATGTTTTTGTGTTTAAATAACTTATCTTATCATCACAAAGGTGATCAAGATATTATCCTACATTTGTAAGTTGAGATATATGCTAAAAAATTTGAATTTTTTACATTAACGTGAAAACTGTTAAAAATAAATTGCAAAAAAAACTGTAGCTTGCAGAGAAAAACTAAATTTGGATATGAAATCAGTGCACCTAAATTAGTTAAGAACAAGTGTTTTTATTAATGCAACAAAATTTAGTTCCACTGTGTTATTTATCTTTTAGTACTAGATCCACTGTGTTATTTATGCTTTTATGAATTAATCATACTTATTGGTGCATTTTTTGAAGTCAGTTCTTTTTTCCTGATATTTTAATACTATGAAAATGGTTTATATAATTCAGAAAACCTTTGCAGGTATGTGAACAACAATTCACTAAAGTTACTTCACAATTGGATGAATGGTATAGGAAAGATACATTACAAACAAAGAAAAAAACAAACAAACAAACATGCATTTATATATGTTAAGGTTCTGGCTTGAACTAATGCTCGCTGGTGCTTTTGGCACAGGACTTGACAATTTAAATGAAGCAGGAGTAGTTAAACTCTTAACTGCTGTTAACTAAATATGGAATCTGTTGACACATCTTTTAATAAACTAGGAAAATATGCTTATAAAAATAAGAAGGTTTTTTAGTTGTTTTATTAGTGGTTGTAATGGGTTGAAAAGAGAACCTTATTTCTATTTCACTACTTAGTAAATAAATGACTGAGGTTTAAAGTGAGATGGCCAATAAATTCAGTAAAGCTATGAGTATCTAAATTAGGAAATATAGTGTTTGACCCATCATATCTCTCAAAACTAACTTCGCTTCAATAGAATGGCCAATGAAGGGCCAATATTAGGTAAGACCAGTCCGTTAGGCAAGGATTTTATATATCTGAACCAATCGCCATAGGGGGATTTTTACACCTGGTGGGACCACCTCTGAGGCTATAAAAGTGGGTGGTCCCGCGTAGATGGTTTAACTAAATGGTTAATGGGATGGGGAGGAACCTCAGATTGACCCCCCTGATTCCGCCACATGGTTAGTGCAATCTGACTACCTATACTCGTGATGTTTGACTGAGTTTTATCAATGAAAGTATTGCTCAGCTTCAAGGGGTTTTACCAAGAATTGGCCAGGGCCTTTTGGCCAATTTCGTCCTTTATTATGAACCAAAACATTCTTATTACAAAATTGTACTTGTAATTGTCTGACATTACCCCTTCAAGAGAATTATGGGAAGAGTAAGGGTGCAAGTACTGGTCATGGACACAGTTAACAGTAACTCCAGTAGCCATGGATATGATAGAGTACTCATTCCTTTGCTTATAAGTGACAAAAAAAGGGCCTTCCCAGATAGACCTGAGCTTCTCACTCCTAGGAGCTATACAATTATTGTAGTATAGCACCAAGTCTGACACTTGGAAGGAAGATAGAGGAGCCTAAAGCTCATCAATGACTTGACCCTCTTATGTGACAGTCTTTACCAAATTGATCATCGCCTCTGATTGCACATGGATGATTTTCTGGGCCAACTTCTTCATAGCTTGCTCAGGATCAGTCTTATTGGAGAAAATATCTTTGGCTAATAACGCTGAAACTCTGGGTTCTTGACCATTCAACACTCAGAAAGGCGACATTTTAAGGATCTGGTGATAGCTGATATGGTAGGCCATGAGGGCACTGAGTAAGTAAAGATCCCAGTGAAGAGGGTCTGAAGTGGCCATTTTTCGTAAAATAGAGACCAGGGTCCCATTGGCTCTTTCCACAGTCCCATTGGTAGAGGGTTTATAGGGGGCCGAGAAATGTGTTGCATTCCCATGGAGGTAGCGAGGACCTTCACCACTCTGGAGGTAAATTTTTCCCCATTGTTACAGAGCAGGACCTGGGGACAACCATGGCGAGCAAATATATATTGATGAAGGAAAGTGGTCGTGGCTTTTGCAGAATGAGCAGGAAGAGCCACAGCCTCAATCCACTTGGTAAAGCGGTCTATGCCTACTAAGATGTACTGGTTTCCTCCAGTAGTCTGGGGTAGAGGGCCTACCAAGTCTAAACTTATGCTGTGAAAGGATTGTGTGCGTAGTAGGTTGGTACTGATACCTGGTCTTGTAGCTGAATTTTCTTCTTGCAGGTCAGACAGGCATCTAGAACTTCAGTTATTGTCTCCATAATTTTCTCTCAGTAGTATCACTCTTTTATCCACATATAGGTTTTCTGTACTCCACTATTCCCTATAATGGTATGGGACTCCAAAATCATGGGTACTCACTCTGATGATCGGAGATAGGGCAACCAATTCACCCCTACTTTCTTATACAACTTCCCGCTTTCAACCTTGGTTTTGTGGCAGTGTCAAGCTAATGTTTTACTGATGAGTTCATCCCCATTTTCTAGGCGTTGGGGGTCATAAGGGGGTCTTGCAGTCTCTCAGTTTCACTTTTACCCAGGTATAGGATAGGTAGATGAGTCAAACCATCAACATTCATATGGCAGGTTCCAACTTGGTGCTCATTATTCATATTGTAATATTAGAGCTTTAAAGCACAGAGTGCTAACCGCCCAGTGGGATCCTTCATATTTTGTAACCTCTTCATATAGCGTGGTCAGTGACCACAGTGAAAGAAGTCTCTTATATAAGAAAGGGCGCTAATATTTTACAGCCAGAAGGACTGCGAGGCACTCCTTCTCAGTAACGCTGTAATTGCGTTCAGTCTTGGATAACATCTTGCTGAAATAGGAGACGGGGTGATCCACGCCAATAGCATCCAATTGAGCCATAATGGCCCCAACAGCATAGTTGGAGGCAGTGGTAAACAAGAGTAAATGTTTACCATAATCAGGATGGCACAGGATTGGATTCTTTCGCAATAACTGCTTTAGTGTCTCAAAGGAGGCCTGTTGTTCAGCTCCCCAATAAAAAGGGACATTCTTAGCCAATAACCTGAAAAGAGGCTCATTTAGTTGGGAGAACTTGGGGATAGATTGATGGTAATACCCATCATACTCAAGGATATCCGGATATTGCACAGGGTTTTGGGAGCAGGCATTTTAGATATAGCCTCATCCTTGTCTTGGAGGAGTTGAATCCCTTCCTGTGAAATGGCGTGTCCAAGGTAATCTAATTTCCTCTGGAAAAATGTGTACTTGGAGGGCTTTAACTTGATGTTTACCTCACATAGGCGCTGAAACACTGCCTTCAGATGAGCAAGATGTTTGTTGAAGGTCTTTGAGAACACTGTGATGTCATTGAGGAAAAAGATAATATAACTTAACTTCAAATCCTGAAAGATGTGGACCATGGATCGCTAGAAAGTTGTGGAGACATTGTATAACCCTTGAGGTGTGACGGTCAAGGCGCTGCCTGACTGCCACATAGCCCTGACTCCCCCTAAGGCGGGTATCAGGGCTTGAAATAATATTTTATTTTGTGATAAAGTCATAGGGTTTGAGGGCAATGACCCTCAAAAAGGGCATTCTGACAAATTAGATTCCAAAAAATCGAATAAACTTTGGAGTGGATGTGGCAAGGGCTGACGTAAATGGTGAGCAGGCCAATCAAAGGCCGCAAACCCAAAATCTGCCAAAATGAGCAATAATGATGAAAATGGCAAAGGGCAGCCTAGCGAATCAAGGGCTTCCAAGCCAAATTATGCCAAAAGTGGTAACATTGAGAACCACAGCAATGGGAAGCTCAGCAAATCAGGAGCTGCTAAGCCAAATCTGCTGCTAACCAAGAATATTGAAAGCAATGGCAAAGGGCAGCCCAGCGAATCAGGGGCTTCTAAGCTGAATAACGCCAAATTGGAAGTAATGAGAGTTGAGAGGAGCAGCAGCTGAGTAAATCAGAAGTCACCAGAAAACGGATAACAAATTTTAATCAGAAAGTTGACACAAAAATGCCAAGCTCTGATTTTTTCTCAATGAATGAAATTGAATGTGGAAAAGTTTCTGTAACGCCTGAGGTACTCAATGAACGGTCTAAAATGGCCTAGATGTGAATATCAAGGCCAAGATTCCTGAAATAGGCCCACGGATATCCCACCGCCTGCATACTCCACAGAAACAAATTCACCCATATCTCCCATTCCTTAATATAAATATAACAAGATGAAGGTGTTTAGGACAACATCATCTTCTAATATATCCAATAAAAACCTCAAAAATAAGAAATAAATTTTAAATTTTAAAATCAATTATTCAGATTTTGGAGGAAACCCCTGGATTTTGAGTGAAAAAAGGACCATTCCTCAGATTTTGACAGAGCAGTCGCCTCTCTGTATGCTCTCTCTGGTGGACAGACTGTTCTCCTCAGAGTGAGCATCGTCCTTACTATATTCCAAGGAAACCTCAATTGCTCATCAAGCCAACGAACAAAGAACCTAAACACTGCAGCACTCTCATGTTTGTGGGCCCTCACCTGGGATTTTTTGCCCAACTGTTTCATGGCTTGTGGAGGGACCCCATTTGTCACATGAGGTAGTCAGGTAGGCTGGAAGAGACCCTCACTGCAAATAAGAGTGCATTTCTTCTGATATTGGGGAGAGAGGTCCATTTGCCAATAACTGCTAGCCATGTCCATGGCGGAAAAGAACTTAGAGATGGATAGTTGGGCTATGGCGTTGTCAATTCAGGGGATAGGATAACTATCCTTCTTGTGAGATTGTTCAGTTTACGGTAGTCCATAACTACCCAATGACCTCTGTTTTTATTTTTTATCAGTAGAATTGGGGATGACCAAGGGCTTTTGGGCGGCACCAGCAACCCAGCATCCAACAACTGTTTTAGCTTCATCCATATCTTTAACTCTTCAATTTTTGATTTACAGTAGGGTTTAGATTTGATGGAATGAGCATATCCAATGTCAATGGTATGCATCCAACCCTTCATATGTCCGTAGTCAGTTTCAGAGTTAAAGAAAATGTCAATATAGGACCCAATAGTTTATGAACTTTATTAAGCTCTGCAGGGGTTAGATCATCAGAGATTTGAACAGTGGGCAGAGTACATAACGATTTATCAGCAGGTAGGCCCATATCTGCCATAGACCTGATACAGTGCACTTGTTCAATTTCTGCAATAGGGACCAGCAGACCTCTTCCTATCTCATGATGCTCCTTGATTACCATGTACTTCTTGGTGAGATTCCCCAGCAGGAGATTGATTGGTCACTAATAAGCTGGTTCTACACGCCTGTCAAGACTCTAGGCTCAAGAAGGCTAACTCAGTCAATGCTGATTAATTGCAATAAACAATTATGGGGGATTTGAGTGGTAATCTTCATGTCAACTACCCTTTGTTCACCCGCCTTGATTACTGCCTCTTCAGACGCATAGAAAGGGATATTTTCTAGAGCATCCACTTATGGAGGCAACATTTTGGTGTTGCTTCCTGACGTTGTGTAGTGTAGGGATAAGGCGGAGGAGGGATACTCAAAAGTGCAAGTGTAATCTTTTTTATTGAGCTCTTCATTTGTCAAAATCAGAGGAACCTCATAGTTAAGTAGGGAGAGATATCCTGCTTCAATTTAATAGCACCTTCATATTTAGGCATAAACTGTTTCCCAATGAGTAGATGATAGATATTATTAGCCAAGGCCACCGCTGGAGCTGACAAGATAAGCTACTCAAAACGAATGGGCAGAGAAGAGTACACCCCAATGGCGTGGGTGTTATTTGGGCCAGCGGTTCCATATTCTTGGTTGTAGTCAAGATCAGGAGCCAGTTTAATTTTTTTGAGTTTGGTTGATACAGCGTTTACCAGGGACTCAGTGTCAAGGATAGCCCTAACCCACACTCCTTTAATGACGACCTCCACTTTGGTTAAGTTTCCACCCAAGTTGGGGGAGAGAGTGAGGACCTCTTTTAAACGGAGAGTAAAGGCAAGTTTTTTGGCAGTTTCAGGGTATCTCTCTTGATTTGACTGCAGGGTATGGACACACTGGGTAGATTGGATCAGTGTGGCAATGAGCTGGTCAGCGTCACTATAAGTGTCAATAACCTCCAGACCCCATAGCACTTGATGAAGTTAAGTTCTTTGGGTATCCTATCTATTTCCACTCTCTCAGGGTTCAACCTGTCAGGTACCTCCACTTCACCTGGGGCTCCTAAGACATAATGCCCCACATCTTCACAACCCTTTCAGATTCATCATTGGAGTGGTTATTAATTCATGTGAGGGAGCCATAGGGTGTGAGGTAGGTTCAGGGCTTCCCTTATGGCAGGATAGTTCCTGGGGTTGCTCCTCCACCTTATTAACTTTGGAAGAGGAGTTGGAATTGTCACGCCTCACTTTTTAACTTTCAAAGTAAGAGGTTTGTCTGCCTCATGGCTACAGGTTTTGGTTTAAAATTGGCTGGAAGAGATAGAGTCATGGAGGTGGATGCTTTAACTACGCCAGCTTTGGGTTGATTAACGGCTGTGAGGCTTGGGGAGACAGGTGGTTTAGCTTTAGTGACCTGGTCCTTGAACCCATTGTTGGTGTGGGCAAATGTCACCTGAGATAGGGGTTTGGGCTTTTTGAACCACTTGGAGAGGCTTATTGGATGGCAAAAGATGATCTTGGCGACAAGGTGGGGGAAGGGAGCGCTGCCCCATGGACAATAACGCACTCTGGTTAACTAGCTTTGAACCTCAGGTTCGCATAGCAGAGGAAGATCAGGTGTGAGCCACACTGCAGGTGCTGGCCTCAGGGTGGCAACCAGAATAGGGGCCAACATAGCCTCCTTTGGTGGGGCTTCAGTTGAGAATTCCTCAATGGTCAGAACTTGCGGATTTGACCTAACGCCTGTATTAGCTTCAGTGTTATAGATATCTACAACCTTTAGAAGAGCCTCCTTGATATCATGGATAGTCTGGAGGTGACGCTATACAGAGATAAGATGTCAGGCTATAGTAGGGTGAGAAGCTAAGCCAGTTAGAATGACCGTAAGAGCATAATCAATGGGTAGCATTATTGTAAGCACCAAGAACTGAGCTTTAGCATAAAATCAATTGACAAATGTGACAAGCAATTCTTGCCTTTTCATGCTGAGGAACATAAAGGCCTGGTTTTGCCTTTGTAAACTCTGCATGGAGCCAAACTCTTCAATAAGCGCTTGTTTAACCTCCGCCCATGGTGCTGAGGTTGACCATGGTGGGAAACCATTATTTTTTGAGCTATGCAGCTCAAAAAGGGAAGGATGTACTTAACTTTTTGATGGTCAGTTGCTCCTTCCATCATTGATTCATAAATGAACAGAAAATAGGCAATGCTACCCTCTCCTGGTTTAAACTTGTTTTTTAGGGGGTTTTATGAAGAACATAAAATCCCTATGAGGGCTTGATAAGAGTACTTCTTGAGCCTTTTGAGGCAAAACAAAGTACCAGCTAGCTTGTGTTCCAGAGTAGTTATTTGGGGTTTATCTTAGCGGGGAGGTCAGAGGGTTACCTACCCCACCAACCTCCATTTTTTTCTAGTTTGTTTGTGGTGTACATGCCACCTGTAGTGGGCATCACTTGTTAAGGTCCTGGCTTGAACTAATGCTCGCTGGTGCTAATGGCACAGGACTTGACAATTTAAATGAAGCAGAAGTATTTAAACTCTTAACTGCTGTTAACTAGCGTAATTTATTATCATCACTTATAATAAACTAGTAAAAATAAACTTGGAAAAATAAGGAGGTTTTTTAGTTATTTTATTAGTGGTTGTAATGGGTTGAAAAGAGAACCTTATTTTTATGTCACTGATTAGTATATAAATGACTGAGGTTCAAAGTGAGATGGCGATAAATTCAGTATAGCTATAAGTATCTAAATTAGGAAATATAGGGTGTGACCTATCATATCTCTCAAAACTCACTTCGCTTCAATGGAATGGCCAATGAAGAATCAATAGTAGGTAAGACCAGTCCGTTAGGCAAGTATTTTATATATCTGAACCAATCACCATAGGGAAATTTTTAATCCTGGTGGGACCACCTCCAAGGCTATAAAATGGGGTGAACCCGCATAGGTGGTATAACTAAATGGTTAATGGAATGGGGAGGAACCTCAGATGAATTCTCCCAATCCCACCGCATGTTGGTTGAATCCACTACCTAAA
This sequence comes from Massospora cicadina, assembly GCA_022478985.1. Classification (NCBI taxonomy): domain Eukaryota; kingdom Fungi; phylum Entomophthoromycota; class Entomophthoromycetes; order Entomophthorales; family Entomophthoraceae; genus Massospora; species Massospora cicadina. The sequence goes on along the minus strand of JAKSZP010008696.1, from coordinate 4,376 downwards.
CTCATGCTATTTGGCTGAGTATTTTTAATGAAAGTAACGCTCTGCTTCAAGGGGTTCCACCAAGAATTGGCTAGTATCTTTTGGCCGATTTTATCCTTATTATGAACTGAAAAACTCTTATTACAAAATCAGACTTGTAATTGTCTGACAATATATATAAACAAGCGGATTTAACTGGCGTTGCTCAGGTTTACTTATGAACTCACACTGACAGCCTAAAGGCAGTGCTAGCACTATGCTTGAGCCACTCAGACTAACAGCTTTGCTGTTGCCCTCATGGCTGGTAAGCTAATTATCCTAAATCTACTTAATAAGCTATAATAATCTACTTAAAACTCTAACACTGATTTTTTTTAGCTTTGGGTGGGAAATTTGGTGATTTATTCTGTAATATTGACAATTCTCACTCACTTGCCTAAATAGATTGGACCTATCAGTTTCAACTTGTTTTTAGCGCTAGTGGTTCCCAGCCCAAAAGGGGGAGCTGCCACACATCTTTATTTGAAAATGAGCCAAACAAAGAGATTATCATAATTAATAGATCCTAATATTCCCTAAGTTATCATCCTAGGAAGCTGTATCAGATGGTAAGGAAGCTTTAGTGAAAGTTTTGTCTGTCTCCCGCTTTAGCTGGCATACCATAGCGGACAACATCGGGGTAGGGGCATCAGCAACATGTGGCACAAGGAGGTATAGTTGTGGGTTAGCTTGTTTATGAGGCTGGCGGTGTCCATTGCCTCAACATATTGAGAAAGTTGATACTCAGCAAAAGTGATGAGAGCATGCACACAAGTGAACGACTTGATGCGCTGACAGGTTTGTAGATAATTTGGATCAAAAAGAAAAAATTTCACATCAATGCAAGCGCATCTCACACCAAAAGCAAGCTCCTCAATTTAATGTTTTGCATCTTCCTCAAAATAATGGGGAAAGTTTATGATAGTAATACCCTCCAGGAGGGGTTCATTGCCCAGTGAGGTTGCTGGAGGAGTAGGGTGTTGGCAGGGGCAGCTGCGGCCTCAACTGCCATTTTATTTAAATTTTTATAATTAGCAAAACTAGGTTTTTCACGGAAACAGTGAGAGCACAAAATGGTAGGATCAGTAAAAAAACTTCTCCAAAGAAAAATCTGGCTTGGCATTAAATGGCTTGTTTCTATCATTGGTCCAATCAAGACATTTGAATGGATTAAGCTTGGCCAACGCTGGGCCAGCCACCAGAATCAGAGTGGTGGCAGGAGTTTACTGGTTGTGGACAGTCAACAACACCAGCTCAGTCAAAATTGTCTCAGCCACTGACTTAGGATTCCATAATCCAGTCAAAAAGTTCCAATTTAGTAAAATATTAAATTTTGATTGGCTGCCGCCTTGGAAGTGGAGCCAGAATTTGCCAAGGGTGGGGACAGGGGGGTCATACCCCATGCAAAAAATTGGGGCAAACCAGCCAACAACTCAATACCATAGGGAGGAGTGGTGGAAAAGTGGGAGTGGAAACTGTAGGGCACTTGCACTTCAAGTGATCAAGCTCAAAGAACAAGGGGCTAATAGCATGGCCATTTTTGGCACATTCCCAGAAAGGGTGATCAGGGGCGGATCTGATCACAGTGTGATGGGGGGGAATTGTGAGATGGGAATTGCAATGAAATGGGCAGATTGTCACAAAAGTGCAAGGACCTGCTAGATGATCTGCCCCATTTGGAACCACAAACTGCAACTTGGGGTCTGCGCTGTAAACGGCCAAACTCTCTGTGAGCTCATGATGGTGGCGTTTGGGGTAGAGATGGGAGGGCAACTCAGCAAACTGGACCACCAAGGTGGCCTCATCTGGGAGCTGGATTCAAACGGTGGAGAGGGGGATATTTTTAAAAATTAATGGCAGCTTAGCTGCTGCCACTACATCAGCTTCAGAGTAGAAGCTGAGATTGAAATGCCCCTTAAAGAGGCGAAAATTGATAAATCTGGCAGATTTGTACACCGCCGTGGCCATCTCAATGATGGCTGCACTTGCATATGGGAAGAGATTCCCATATTTGACCTGGAGGCTAAAATGCAAATTGCTCCATGGGAGCACCAAAGGGCTCTGGAGCATGGCTTGGAGCTTTCAAGGTGTTAGGCTAAGTCCTGAGGGTGACATAACGCCCAGTCACGTTAGTAGGGCTAGCAGAGCCATCCTGGACGCACTTTGGCGGTAGGTGAAGTATGTCAGATGGTGGCGCACCACCACCTCAAACTGGGCAGCAGGTGTCAATTGCATCAACATTGGTAAGTTTTGGCTTGATCAAGCAGTCGTTTTTTGTATTTTTCTAAAATAACATCCAAAATTGGCTTTGATTTAGTTATCAAAGCAAAAGAGAGATCAGACTCAACTATTTTTGGGTGAGCAATTTGGTGAATTAATAGATAATACTAGTAGGTATCCATGGCTTCACCCATTTTTATTAATGCACCTGCTAGTTAATATTATTAACTTAAAATATTAGTTAATTTTTTGGTGTTGCTTGTGTTCATAATTTTGAATTAATAATCTATCTTTTACAGTTTAAGGCTAAGAGGTCAAATTCTATTAAGTCATTGAAAGGCAGTTTTTGACATGATATATATCATATGGCTGGGGGTATATTCAAAATCCAGGCAAGTATGAGATCATAGTGTGACTGTCAGGATTCTTCCTCTATTGGGGGAAGCCTCAACTAGGGGTCATGACCTGCCTACAGGCGGATGCCAGACTGGGCTCCTCATTAACTTGAGTTGAGCCTGATCTGAAGTATCAGGTATCGCCCTGATAATTGAATTATAATTTAATAAAAATTTGACACCAGAAACTAATGCTGAGGATGTCGAAACTCAATTGGGTCACAGCAAAATCCCTTTTGGCACTTGCACCCAAGAAGTTACCCTTTCAGGACCACCAGCAAATTATGCTTAGGATGGTCCTGCTCCCCTTGTATTATTATTTTCTTTCAGCTTTGGCAATCAATGCTGACATTTTCCTTTCCCAGTCCTCAAGATATTTACCTCAAGGTTCAATTTAAAATATTACCATTTCTAACTTATCTTCTTTCCTTTTTTAGAGTTTACTTAAAGCCTTAATGGCCTATTAACACGCTGGGGCTTTGAGGCCCTGATTATTAGGGGCCATGTTGGAGTTCCTCCCCCAAAGTCCAGAAAGTGACAAGCTTAAATCATTAGAAATGGCTATCATTTTTGCATTTCTCAACCAATAAATCAAACAGATCTATAAAAAAATTATTTTGGGAGGTGATCAATAAATTTAGTATAATTAATTTATTTGAGGTACACCAACTAGGGGATGGATAGTACCAAAACTCACAAACAAAATAAAAAAAAATAACCTTATTGAAAGAATGACTGGGAAGACAATACAAAAACAACAAACCAGGCGGGGAGTGGAAACTGCTAACCCACCATGGCTGAGGGTGAGGGGGGTCGAACAGTTTGTCTGCAGATGAGTTCACTATGGCTATTTCATGTTACTTATAGAGATGGACTAAAGTAAAGAGCCAGGGCGTTGGGAAATCAGCGTAGTGTGGGTGGATGGTGGTGTAGTATGAGTTCTCCACCTCCTCATCAAGATTAGCATGGTAGACTGCTTCAAAAAATTCCGCTATGTGAAGTTCAGCTTGAATGTGGGCTCTTGGGAGTTGGGTAAAATTGGAAATACTCTGGCAGGTGATTTTAGCAGATAGGTTAAAATATGCTTGTTTAGCAACATGCATGGCTGTGGCTTTGGCTTCATCAATTAATTTTAAGATATTGCTGCAGAGAAATTGGGGGAAATTGGGGGGAAGTAGAGTATGGGCAGCCCTAGTTGGTATTTAGCCACTGATTTGGCCATTGCTTTGCATAGGTTTGTGCACTGGAGAGAGGCCACAGCAGCTAAGGTGAGCTGGTGGTCAACTTGGTAGGGGTGGCATTTAGTTTAGGATTGAAACATTTGGGGGGTGGGGTATCATCAAAATCAGAAAGAAAAACTTTGGCCTGATCATAATCAAACTGGCCAAGAGGTTAACCAGTTTGCTCACTCATGGTATTGTTACCTGGTTTGTCAATCTCAGCCAATAGATCCCATGGATTCTAGATCACAAAAATAGTGGTGTTAGAAGTTAAGTTAGTGGTAGTAGCAAATGGGTTTCTTGGGAGCAAATAGAAGTCCAAGCCTGACTCTGATTGGTGGGAGTAGAATTGGTGGGTTAATGTGGGTGGTTGATTTGTTGGGGGCCAATTTCCCACTCTGGCCCATCAAATGAGATGTTGGGTGGGAAGGGGCATAAAAATGCCCCATTTGAAACCCACTTGTTGGGATTTTTGCCCATTTTCTAGCCTGCTAGATTACCAGGTATTGCTAGGGGATAATTC
>JAKSZP010008695.1:0-29137 GCA_022478985.1 Massospora cicadina | reverse complement strand
GAATTGTACCGCTTTCCTTATCAAATTAATTTTCTCTCTCATCACATATGCCCGCAAACTCTACTTTCAAACAATGGGCTAGATTTCACCTCACAGGTGGTCAAGAACTAACCTAACTTTTGGGACTATCAAAGTTTCACCACCCCTATAATCCCTCAACCAATATTCAGTGGAACAAGCTAATGAAACACTAATTTCTACTTTGCAGAAGATGGCTGCCTCTGACCCTACATACTAAACCACTCCTAATAAGCTCCATCAAAAAGTCAATATTTCCCCTTCAAAGCTCTATATGGGTGTACCCCTTGACTACCAAGTAGCGTTCAGTCCCTACTCAATCCCTCTGCACCTGAGAACTCTGATTTGACTATGAGGGCCTTGGCTGGTGATATTGTCTGGCTTCAAGCCCTTATCCACTTAAGGAATTGTCACACCACAGAAAGTGAGAATTACTGATTTAATGTCAGCTGGCCCTCCTTACTAATTTTTTATTTTAGGTGACTTGGTTCTTTTTTATCACCATTGGCTTAAAGATTGACAGGATAAGCTTGACATTCTTTGGTACAGACCCTATAAGGTCATTCATAAGGTGAACTCTAAATACTCCAATGTTGACAACAATCAGGGGACAGTGTAAAATAAGTACATGATTAATTCCTATATCCCTATAACTCCCTTCAACAGGACCTTGAGAGGGCGTTGTCAGGATCTGAGATTACAAGTGAGTTAAGATCCCTACTCCCAAATAGAGCCTTGATAAGTTGATTCTCAATCCCTCACAATTGAAACCTGTCCTTGAAGGTACTGATGAGAATTTTTATAAGGAAGCATCATGCAACTGTGAAATGATGGAGATGCCTTCTGGAATTTTACTTTTGCTTTCCAAACCATGAAAGGAATGTCTTACCATTGCAATCATGAGGATGATGCAAACAATGAGTACATCAACCAGGTGTCCAATCAGGAAGGAAGCGGAAGATCCTGATTGTATGAGACCAAAGACGTCCTCTAAGCACTATGTCCCCACCCACCCTATAAATAATAACACTTTTTGACTTATAAAGTAGTCTAATTCACCCCATCTTTTTGTCATTGCTGCTTCCGCTAGTTTTACAGTTTTAATCCCATTTTAAAATCCAGATACAGTCAAGAGAACTGTTACGCCAAGATTTGCCTTCCACTGTCCTTGAGTGCAACATCCTAGGTCACAACCTCTTAAATTAACTTTAGAAATAATAAATATAGAATTGATGGCTATCTACTTCATTTAAGCTAATTAGTAAGCTAAATATATAATACATTATATACTTTTTGCCTAAAAAGTATGTAAACTCATTTGTATATGATTACACTGATATGATAACTTTTTAGAAAGTAATTTATAACTAATAAAAATACTTAACATGCTAGTCTTGAGATTATTAACCAAAAAACTCTGTCAGAATTCTGCCAGGTAGGGTGCTTGCTAGGTGTCATCCAGAATTCCAACAGTGGGTCAGGTGCGGGATGTTTCAGTTTATCACCCTGCCTAAGAGAAAGGGGCCCAAAGTCCACCTAATTTTACCACCCTCACCCTTGTTAGAAAAGGAATTTGAGTAATATTTTATATTATTAGTTATAATAAATTAAATGATATTAATTAGGTATAATAGGGTAAAAACTAAGGATTATTGAAGAGAGCCTTTCACTATTTAAAGTGCTAAGGCTAAAGGCAAAAAAAAGAATTCATAATAAGCAGGGAAATAAAAAGTGATTGAGGGCAATTGAATGCCTCTCTTGTAGAAAAAAACTCCTGGCATCAGTTGTCTATTCAATAATAGTAGATATCAAATAATAATAAACCAGAAATTGATTATCCTTGTCTTAAATTGCTGGTATCATAAGACTTGAATCATAATTAGGATTGATCCCCAATAATTTTGGGTGTGCTAAAACCCTTAGAATAGTGATTGGAGTTGTCATGATGATCCCTGACACTTTTAATGGTCTCAACCCAAGTTAATGTGGAGCCTAATTCGCCATTTGCTGATAATTGAATATCAGCAAGTTGTGACCCCTAGTAGAGGCTTCACTCAATAAAGAACGTTGCCTGAAAAACCCTTATCTGATGATATAAGCAATAGGAACTTACTATAGTTAAATTTTCCTTATTTAACCGAGGTAAGCTGACCAGGGGATGGACATTACCAAAAACTCAAAAAGCTAACAAATAAATATTCACTAAACAAAACGAACAAACTTCCCAAAACAAGCGGATTACACACAAAACTTGAACACAACCAACCAGGTGGGACAACAGGAACCGCTTATCCCATCATGGAGAAAGGAGAGGGGGGATCAAAGGTCTCATCCTCAGCATCATCTTCACATCAAAGCATGGCATGGGCTATGGAAGAGAGCAGGGGCGTCGGGGCATCAGCAGGATGCAGAGAGAAAATTTTAATTATTGGGGTGGCAGGAAGACAGCGGCTGACTATAAGTGAGACAATATAATTATTCAAAGCTGTTTCAGCTTTCATGTATGCATCGGGGAGCTTTACAAACGTGGCAATATTGTTGAAAGTAATCTTGGCTTTGGGATTCCGTGCTACCACTGCAACATGCTGGATGGCGTTGTTTGCAGCTTTGTGAGATTTAATTAGCATATTCTTTTGGAGTGTATTGGCGTTGGAGGGGATAATGGGAGGATGGATTCCTCCTGCAAATATTGCTACTGATTTGGTGGCAGCTTTTTAGAGAGGATGACAATCTAGCTTAGCCGTTGCTTCAATAGCCAGCTGGTGGTTGCTGCAGAACGTTTTGTCATTTTGCTGAGTGATGAATAAATGAGGGACCATCTAGTACTAAAAAATGAATAAATGAGGGGGTAGCTTAGTGTCATGGTCAGCATACACAAACTGCTTGAGTTGGATAGTGCAGTCTTCAATAATATTACCAGATTCATCAATTTCATCCAATAGATCCTAAGGATTTTGGTTGAATTGAATTGGGGAATCAGCATATGCCTGAGGTTTGGTTGGTTCATTGAAAGATGCATGGGAACAAACTGGGGTCCAAGACAATTCTTTATTGGAGGAAACGTTTGTGGCATTGGTGTGAGGAGGAGGCTGATTGGCAGTTGTGGGCGCATCTGCAGCAACAGGCTTTGGGGGAGGGGAAGGTAGGATCATACCTCATAGTGAAGCTGGTGTGGGGTGGGCGGCAGATTGGAAGCCAGTGGATGAAAAATCAGAGCTGTCAGAAGCAGCTAAGGATGGGCACTTACGTTTTGAGTGATCCAACTCAAAACAGGATGAACAGATTGTCCACCCTTCCTTGACGTGGGCCCAGAATGGATGGTCAGGGGCAGAGGGAATGATGGCGTAAGGGGGAATTGACATGGCAATTTTATTAAATTCAGGGCTGATCATGGCATACACCTGAGGCCCAGCGAGGTGTGTGGCCTCATTTGGGACCAGCAACTGTAAGATAGGGTTGGTGCCACAGGCTGCCAAACCTTCCATCAGCTCCTGGTGGAGCACTGCAGGGGAGAGGTGGGTGGGCAAACTAGCAAATTGAACCATCAAAGTGGTATCTGCTGGGAGCCAGGTTGAATTGTGGGGAGAGAGGTACCCTGGAAAACCAGAGGCCCAGTTGCTGCAGTGGCAGCATTGGCTTCACAGGTGAAACCAAGACCAAAATATCCCTTATAGGGGTGGAAATCAAAAAAACTGGTGGGGGTCATCACCGCCTGAGTCATTTTGATAATGGCTGGTTTTGATAAGGGAAAAGTTTCTCATAATTAACCCTAAGGCCAAAAAGCAAGTTACTCCAGGGGAGCACCAGGGGCAACGAATGCACCGCTTGAAAATGAGTGAGGTGGGCGTCAAGATCCTTAGGAGGAACAAATTGTCCCCATGGTTTGGTATGACTGGGCGAGCCAGTATGAGCATGTTTTCCCACCAGATGGAAAACGGCGGGGGAGTTTTGCTGCTGCCCCACACTGGGGGCTGCTGGTGTGGAATCTAAGGACATTGGAGCAAAACTACAGTGGGCAATCAACCTTTGCTTCTTCTTTTTTCCATAATATTTGCTAAGAAAGTTACACCAAGTGGAAAGAAAGTTTTTACTATAGTTAACATGCCATTTTACATCAGGAAAAGTGTAAAATAGGTTTTAATCAATATTTACATTTCAGCTTGGGTTTGCTTTTTTAGAATTCTGAGCCAATTTAATTTAAAAAGATTTTAGAGTTTTTGGTCAGGTTTGGGCGCAGGTTATGCCTCACCTAAACTATTGACTTGGCTCACAAAAGCCTAATCAATGGTTTGGGTGAGGCTTGGAAGGGTGACCTTTAAGGTCAATCCTGTGACATTCTGAACTTCCTTTGGTATTATCTCTCAGTTCCCACTCTTGTTTTGGTTTCTCTGGTGGCCTTGGGTCCACCCTTACCTTGTCTTACCTGATGATCCACAACATAACAAGTTTTTGTCATATTAACATAAACTTGGGTTTTTGGTGTCTCCCCCCCAATTACTCTGGCTTTTCTCTAGTTGTGTTTGCAGCATCAGATTATTGTAATCATGTTCATCCATGACTTTTTACTTTATAGTAAAAATAAGGTTAATTCTGGAGTTTGCAACATCGCTTGCCTATTTTGTCTTTGTCTCACTTTGAATTTCCCTAATTCTGAGGTTTAGTGGTTAGTTGCATAGGCACTAACACTTACCCTGAGAGTCTAGTTCACGTTGAACATTTGGCATCATTTGCTTTGAACCTAAGGTAAGATGGTTACTGGTAACTGAAATACTTCTGACCATTACAACAAGATAGCTCATAACTATCCCAAATCAGTTTCAAATAAACTAAATCTATATAATACTAGTCTGTCATTCTGTTTATCTTCTTGTTTATCTATAGCCTTTTTATACTAGATAGGATTTATGATATTGTTATAGATATAGCACCTTTTGAATAGTTTAATGTAGTTTATTAGAATATCAGTCATTTAGGTTCTAAAGATCACCAATAAAGGGTAATACTATATAAATCATAGTATGACAAAAACTATAAAACAATAATCTATAATGCATGTGCTTATTATGTTGTTTGTTTAGTGTTATGATTCCAATATGACTGGATGATAATCATGGGACAGCTAGGGTGGAATCTGCCAAAAATGGTATCAGTTATGATTATTTGAGTGCCTCAAGATGAGGTAATAATGGGTCATAATGGGTATTATCAGATTGCCTTTGAAATATGGCAATAAGGAGATGTCAATATTCGACAAAAGATAAATTGGATTGCCTCAGATCAAGGCAATAAAGAATTAAAGAACAACAAGTCAAAACCAATGAAAAGATGGCGACATGAATAAACTAAGTGAAAGGGTCAGTACTGACTGAAGTCGCTGGGATATCAGTGAAATGAGGGGACTGGAGGAGGTGATCTTGAGAGGTTTTAGAAAGAGGAAAAGGAGAAAGATAGAAAGAAAGAAAGGAAGTAGTGGACTAGAGGAAGATCCGCCAATTTATTATATTAGATAAAGAAGTGTTTGGGGGAAATTGCTCCTAATTTTTATTATAAATTAAGCGTTTATAAGTGTATTGAGGAACCAGTGATTGTAATATCGTCCATTCCAAATGTTAATGGCTGAAACCCTGTGCAAAAAACCCTTTAGTGGGTACATATGGAATTGCCAAGATTCAACAATGGTGCTCACTACAGGGGGCCCATTGACCAATAACAATACAATGAAAACTCAGCTGCCAGCTATGTAGCATCCAGGTTGTTTTGATAAGGAATCTGCACGACATGCTGGGGCTATTGCATATGAGGAGCTGAGACTTGCATTAGATACTGTGCTCAAAAGGCAAGATGAGTTGCTTCAGGAGGTTTACAGTAATAAGTTGCCGCCCTTTGATCGTGAAGGAATAACTCATAGTTTTTTTGCCATTTTGAGTTTGCAACTGAAGGAACTTCAGATTGGTGGAGAGCAAAACTATTGCTCTCCACCTTGGATGTCAGAAGTGCTGATCAAGTCATTTGTTACCTCTCAGCTAGCTCCATTTCATACCATGAAGTTAAGGAGATAGTGCTGCAGTTGTTCAGCAGAACCATAAAAATGTTGCAGCGAAAAGCTGAGTTCTTGAACATCAGGTTTCAGCAAAATGAGACCCTCACCACATCTGCTGAATGGTTTATGATGGAAGTACACGTGCTGATTGGGGCAGGAATTTTATACAAAGTTGATGTGTGTATTGCAATGACCTCAGCGGTGAAGCTATACCTGGAACTTTACAATGTCATGGCCCCATTGTTAGAGGATGATGTACCTCTTCTTAAACTTGTCCAGTTTGTGCATCGCTTAGCTATAACTTTCCCTCCACCCAATACCAAAAAAATCTGCACTGTTGCTGTTTTCCACCCTAATCACGTGGGGGGAGTCAACTGGTCAGTGAGGGTTCCATCAGGTTATTCACCGCAGTCCTATGGTCGCTCCTCAACTACCAATCAACATCAGACCAAATACCATTTTGTCCCTAACTATGCTGATCGGTGGTGGTCATTCTACTGATGGGGGTCTAATTACGTTGATTCTTTTCAGACCCACCAACCAAGTGGACCAACTTATACTAAGCACAGCCATAGGTCCTAGGAGTAAGTTGTTTTAATTGCAGTCACACTGGGCACATGGGATGATGGTGCCCCAATTGATGGATCCCTCCCATACCACAGAATCAAGGCTATCAGGGAAAAGTCAGAGCGGAGTAGAGAAGGGACTCTTTACTTCAGTTACCTTGAATTCAAACGTCCCACCTGATCTGCTACAGTAATTGTAGAAGAAGCCTCTCAGTATGACGATACCTTCCTCTACCAACAGCCAGTTGGGGGAGTAAATGTTCTGACCCAAGAGCAAGTCAAAGACATGGCGTACAAAGACTCTCCAGATTGACCAAAGCTTTATGCTTGTCAAATGTTTGACCAAAGTCCATCAGACCAGTTAGAACCGTTTGCAGATGCCTTGTCCCTGAGAGGAGTAGATGTCGCCCTTCCAGTGGACGTTATTGTAACACAATACCCTAAAATTGGTGTGGTTATTATGAGTTTCCTGGGAAAACATGAATCACTGAATGTACATGTAGTAAACAGCCGGCGTTCATCTTACTCAGAATGCACTTATTGTGACATTGTGGTAGATAAAACTCGGGTACATGCTATAATTGATATGGGCGCTTCTGTCAATATTGTCTTTACTAAATTGGTGGTGAAGTTGTCCTTAAAACCTGACATAGACCACCAGATGGTGTATGGGACCGCTGGAGCGGAAACCACAGTTTCTGAGGGAGCATATAGCGTTCTTCCCTTGCAGTTTGGATCCATTGTTGTGGTGGCTCCGGCGGTGGTACTACCAAATAGTAACTATAATCTTTTAATTGGGACTGCATTTATGTGACACTATGGGGCTGTAGTTGACATGATGGAAGAGACCCTAGCCATTTTGTGACAGTGAATCCCTATTTATTTCACCTCTAGCGGAGTACCAAAGAGCTCAGTACATATGGGACAGATCAACCTTGCCTACAGCGATGGGGTGATTCCAGTGCGCTATCATCAATTAAAAGGGAAAACTTGGGCCCTCCCCCATCAGATATATAAATACCAAGGATACCGCTTAGAGCAGCTGGAGCTATATCCATTCCCTCCAGACATCAGGTAATAGTAGACACTGAGTTAGAAGTGGAAGTGCCAGCTGGGCTCTATGGAGAGATCATTGGGCCTTATTAGCAATTACAGCTTGAGCCCCATGTGGCTCCAGGCATCATACTTACAGGCCATGGGGAAATCAAGGTATTGATAGCAAATCTTCAGAACAGATCAATTCAAATCTGCCAACATCAGATTATAACGTATTTACATCTGAACCCAGTTGAGGAGATCAATCAGGTTCATGAGTTTGGATCTTTGGATGAATTTGGTCTGCCCATTAAACCGCGTCTTGGTGCAATGGTGGTTGTACCGTGGGAGAATCTAATGGGGTTATCAGAAGACCAGAAGGAGCAGGTGGAAGCTTTATTTTAAAAATATAAAGAGATTTTTGTGGTTGATGATCATGATTTGGGGTGCGCTTGGGGGGTTGTTCATCGACTGGACACTGGGGATCATCCCCCCATCAAGTCTCGACCAATCCAATGATCTTGGGCAGCTGAAGAAGTCATCATCAAGGAGACTGAAAAGCTGCTAGAGCAGGGAATTTTCGAACCATCTAAGAATCTGTGGGCTTCACATGTCCTAATTGTTAAAAAGAAGGATGGCACTAACTGCATAGTAATTGACTACCAGAAGCTCAATAGTATCACCAAAAAAAATTCATACCCTCTGCCGCGGATTGATGATGCGCTGGATCAGTTAGGTGGAGCTTGCTACTTCTCAGCAATGGATTTGATATCCAGTTATTGGCAAATTGAGTTGCCCATGACAGAACAAGAGAAATGCGCTGTGACCACATCCAAAGGGCTTTTCCAACCAACTCAGATGCTGCAAGGGCTTTGTAATGTCCCAGCTACGTTCCAATGAGCAATGGACACCATACTGGGTGATCTGAAGCTGTTGTGCATTCTTGTTTATCTTGATAATATTAATGTCTTCTCTTGCGCATTCACTGAGCACCTTACCCATTTGTAAGAGGTACTTCACTAACTGGCAGAGTCCAATATTAAAATCAAGCCTTGGAAATGTCACTTCTTTAAGGATCATGAGTACCTTGGGTTTGTGGTGGATGCGACTGGACTAAGACCTCAACCAGCCAAGGTAGAGGCTATCTAGAAGATGTCTAAACTAGTTAATAAGTGAGAAATTCAGGTGTTTTTAGGGATGGTGGGTTATTATCAACGCTTTATACCCAATTCCAGTTGCATTGGAGGTCCACTGTTTGAGCTACTAAAAAAGGACGCCATGTTTGAATGGACGGAATGACGCCAATGCACCTTTGATACACTTCAAATGGCATTAATTAGTGCGCCCATGTTGCACTACCCTAATTTCAATAAGAAATTTATAGTGCAAATGGATGCATCACTTTCCGCTGTTGGTGTAGTCTTGTCTCAGAAGGATGATGAGGGAGAGGAGCACCCCGTGGCATACTGTAGTCATAGCTTGAATTGCCATAAACATAATTACACTGTAACCAAGTGAGAGTGCTTAGCAGTGATCTATGAATATAAACAGTTTGAGTCTACTTGCATGGAGTAAAGTTTAAAGTCATGATGGATCATGCATCATTGTGCTGGTTGTAGAACTTAAAAGAACCTGAGAGGTGACTGGCCCAATGGGCTTTTAAGCTGCAAGCTTATAACTTTGAAATTCTTCACCAACTAGGAGCAAACCACCAAAATGCCGATTGTATATCAAGATTGCCAACAATTGCAGTTACAGCAGATTTAAGTGACATAATGTTTGACAAAATGCTCAGCGGGAAGTACGATGATGAACTGCCTCAAGTTATCAAGTTACTAGATGGACTCAGGACCAATACATTCCTAAAAAACGGGGAGTTGTATAAGCATATAGGGGACATTATCATAAATATCCCAAGACTGTCCACCTGCTCAAATATTATCATGAGTGCACACCAAGCGGTTGGCCATGGTGGAGTCCAGAAAACTCTTGAATTGTTAAGGCTGCAGTATTATTGGGAAAGCATGCAATTTGATTTGCTGGAGACCCTGTCTTGCTGCCACCAGTGCCAGGTGGAGAAGCCATTCCACCAGAAGACTTCATGCCAGTTGGTAAAACCTCGCTTTGCTTGGCATACAGTCTCTATTGATGTTGTGGGGCTCTGCCAACTGGAGCTAACTGGTCTAAGTATATACTGGTGGTAATTGACCACTTGACCAGGTGGGTTGAGGCATGAGCCATTTAGGATTTGGGGGCAGTTACTGTGGCTAAGTTCATAATGGAATGCATCATACAGGTTCACAGATGCCCACAGTTTATCCTTACCAACAATTTAACCAACTTCACCTCTCACATTTTACCCAAGCTCAATGAATTGATGGCCATCCGTGGGGTCCTAACAAACCTGTATCACCCTGAGTCCAACGGAATGGTTGAATGGGTGAATGGAACTCTGGTGAACTTACTATGAAAATTAGTAATGGATTGACCTTCCAATTAGAGCTCTCTCCTTTCCACTGCCATGTTCACCTATAATATTAGTTACCATTCCACCATGTGGAAGAGTCCCTTCCAACTACTATACAGCTGACACCTGGCTCTTCCAGTGTTACTTTATTTGTGTATAGAAGACACTGGTGGACTGGAACCCCACCATTATTTAACTAACCTCACAAACATTCTGATCAAATTGCAAACTGAAGCATATTCCTTCAGCTTAGCCAAGAAGATCAGGAATCAGGCCGCTGATCAGGCATGTTGTAGTGGGCTGGTGCCATTCAAGGAAGGCAATATGGTTCTCTTCTATAACCAACATAGATTTGGGTGGAAACACAAGCTGGCCAGTATTTGGATTAATCTGTTTGAAGTTATAGAGAAAACTGGAGTCAATGCATATACTATCAAGGATCCTGCAAATGGTCAGATCATTAACTGAGTATATGCAAAGGTCCTCTGACCTTACAAACAATAGGATCCTATCATCCAGTCAAGGAGGGGATAATGTTGCAATTCTGATATGACTGGACAATAATTGTGGGACAGCAGGGCAGAATCTGCCAAAAATGGTATCAGTTATGATTATTTGAGTGCCTTGAGATGAGGCAATAATGGGTCATAACTGGTCTTATCAGATTGCCTTTGAATAGGGTGATAAGGCAATGTTGATATTCAATAAAAGATAAATTGGATTGCCTTGAATCAAGGCAATAAAGAATTGAAGAACAACAAGCTGAAACCAATGAAAAGATGGCAACATGAATAAACTAAGCAAAAGGGTCAGTACCAACTGAAGTCGCTGGAATATCAGTGAAATGAGGGGACTGGAGGAGGTGGTCTTGAGAGGTTTTAGAAAGAGGGAAAGGAGAAAGATAGAAAGAAAGGAGTGGACTAGAGGAAGATCCGCCAATTTAATATATTAAAATAAAGAAGTGTTTGGGGGAAATTGCTCCTAATTTTTATTATAAATTAAGTGTTTATAAGTGTATTGAGGAACCGGCAATTGTCCTATCATCTGTTCCAATTGTTCAATGGCCATAACCCTGTGCAAAAAACCCTTCAGTGGGTACATATGGAATCGCCAAGACTAACATTTAGGATTATACTTATATACTAAAGATTTGTACATAGTTGCATGTCTTTTTATACTCACAAGATTTTTTAGTAATACCTTGCTTTATGCAATGTTACCATTCCAACTTAAATATTATTTGAGATTCTAAAATTTTATTAATTTAGTACTTAAATTTATATACTCTTTATAATAAGACATTTCCTAGATGGTTTGGTAGCTTAAATCAATTTATATTTTTAACCGACTTTGAAAAAGAAGGAGGTTATCAATTCGACCTGTATATATGTATTTTTTTCTATATTTGTTCGCGCATAACTCTGAAAATACTGGACCGATTTGGATGATCATCTTCTCCAAAAATAGAGGATGCTCCAACTTGAGTCCCATTTTACTTTTGTAAGTATTGGGCAAGTATCTGCCCATTAATTTAGTAAATATATCAAAATGGGCTCGGAAGCGAAGATACATGTGGGACTAATACAACTCCGGACAAACTTACTTCCGGCATCGGTGAAGCGATAGCTTCGAAGCACTTTTAATGTCCTATAGCTGGGGGTAAGTTCAAAATTCAGTCAGCATGAACTCCTAGCGGGACGAGCTTAAATCACTATAGATGGCTATCGTTTTTGCGTAATTTGACCAATAAACTCATCTAAATTTAATAAAATGAATTATTTTAGATAGCGATCAATAAATTTACATAGATTGACTAATAAAAACAACCAAATCTAATAAAATGAATTACTGTAGATGGCAATCAGTAAATTTGACATACGTTGACCAATAAAATCATCTAAATTTAATAAAATGAATTGTTAGTATATTTTTTATAAGATACTATATATAAAATATATACAATGAGTTTTATTTTTATAGAGAAATAGTAAGGGGTCAAAAAGGATACACAAAGAAAGTAATATTTAATAAAAGTAGGAAAAAGGGCCACTTTTAAAAATGCACTAATTTTTTGAGGGGAAAAGAGCTGGGGGTATTGTTTTTTGGGAAAAAAGAACCTTTTCAAAAAAATTTTTGTGAAAAAGAACCTCCTTTAAAAAAGCTCTAAAAAGTATGAAATAATTGAGAAATTATGCCTCCTCAATAAAACCCCTTTTTGAAGTTTGCGCCATATTTTAACTGACTTATAATAGGTATTTATAATTTATATACTCAGTACTATTTATTCTAAGTTGCTTATAGTTTACACTTGGACCCAATCCAGACATAAGATATAATTTGTATTTATGAGCAAAATTCTATAATTCAATTTAAAATATGGCACCGACTTCAAAAAGGGTTTTATTGAGGAGGCATAATTTCTCAATTATTTCATACCTTTTAGAGCTTTTTTTAAAGGAGGTTCTTTTCCCAAAAAAATTTTTTATTACAATAGTTTTCATATCTATACAAAATACTTTTTGGTGATGACTAGCCTTCAGCAGTAGACAAATTGAGTTCATTTATTCATGATCATATCTTAACTCAACATAAATTAGCTTGATTTAGCTGTAACTAATACATAAGGGTTACAAGTTGTATATATTAGTCAAATTCACCAAATTTATAGTCTTGACTAAATCAGAATTTATTGTGATAATCTAACTTCTATAAATATTTCTCTATAGATATAATAAAAAGTTAGTAAATAAGTAGCAGATAGGTAAGCTAATTTAGAAAATAATAAAATTACAACAAGACTAGCCGATTTACCCGTGCTTTACTACGGTGTTTAGAAGTTCAGATATTCAAATTTATTAATTTAAATTTTATATTATAGATATATATAAAAATAAATGTCTGTATGTCTGTCCTGAATGCATTCCTATACCATTCATCCAACTGTGATGAAACTTTATTGAGTTGTTGTGTGCATGCCTGAGAAGGTTATGAATTTCAAAAAATATTATTTTAATAGTAAAATAAAAAGTTTTATAAGTAACAAGTGAAAATCCTATATATACTTCGATGGTATTCGCTATATTGTTACAGCTGATTTGATATTTTAAATGGTTTTAAGTGGTTAGTGGTCATTCGGATATTTAACAAGTTTATCTAATTTAAAACTTTGAATCAAAAGTCCAATTGATTTTAAAAATACCTCCTCTAGCATAATCGGCTCAGCTTTTGGCTCTAAACTTCAACTCTATAAAAGGTCAGTTGTTCGAATCCTGGCGTAATCTATATATATAAAAGCAAATGTGTATGTGTGTGTGCGCGATGCCCAGCCAAAACTAGAGCATGTAGAGCTCTGAAAATTTGGCTATAGGTGGACGGGAGGGGGTCCGTGTGCACCTTGAATCCCGATTTTTAATTTTCATAGTAAAATAAAAAGTTTTATATGTAACAAATAAAAATTTTATATGTTTTTAATGGAAATCGGTATATTGTTACGGCCGAGAAGTTTGATATTCGGTTGATTCGGTAGTTTAAATGGTTTTGTCGAGCGGTTGGGTGGGTTTGTGTTGATTTTAAGCTTAACGGTTTAAATAAAGTTAATGATTGGTTGATTTAATAAAGTTGATTGGTTTTGGTAAGTAGTTGTGATTTTGGTTGTTTCGACACGTTTAGTTTTAGTTTACGAAGCGGTTGGTGATTAATTGATTTTTAATCTAATGGTTTTAGCTAAGTGGTTTAGTGGTTTAGTTAATTCGATAGGTTTAATTGGGTATGACTGAATGGTTGGTAATTTTATATTGATTCAGTATAATTTGATCACTTAATTTTATCAATAACCGTCTACAAATATAAAAAATATAAGATTATCAGATGAACTTTAAGCCCACAAAAAAATCTGTGTTACACTGGGTATCAACAAGAATTAATCTTAAATTTTATTTACAAAAGAATCAGTATGTTAATTTGTTTATATAGATGCATTATCTCGAGTAAATAACCAAAAATCACCAAACTTGGCACAAGTATTCTATAAAGTTTGGGAACGGAATGCTAATATGTAATTGTCTAATATAATCATATAAATTTAAACATCATTCTATATAGATCTAGAACGTATATTTCTAATGGTAATTGTATAGCGATTTGGCTGTGTATTTTCATATTCATTTAATTCAATAGTTTTATAGACTTTGATATTTAGTTGGTAGTTTTTGGTTGTTTTGTAAGTTCAATAATTGTTTTTGCTGAGCGGTGGTTTATTTTTTGGTTGATTCGATAGGCTCAATAGTTTCAGATAAGAAATTGATGGTTTAATTAATTTGGCAACTTAATTGATTTTAGCTAAGTGGTTGGAGGTTGGAATTTTTAATAGGTTTAATGGTTTCTGAACTTATTGATAGCTATCTACCAATATAAAAGCTAAAATAATTTAGAATCTGATTGATTTGATAAGTTTATTTTGTTTGGCCGAGCGGTTAATGGTTTTTGGTCGAATCGATAGGACACAGTTTAGGGTTGAGAGGTGATTAGTTATTGGTTGATTTGATAGGTTCAGTTAATTTTAGCTGAGTAGTTGGTCTTTTTGGTTGCTTCGATTGAGCAATTAGATTTAGCCGAGTATTTATTGCTTAACTATATATAAAATCTAAATTAATCAATTCGAATCACCTGAAATTCTCTAGACACCGTAGCGAAGCAAGGGTAACTCCGCTAGTTATAGATAAACAAAACCACTCAGCCAAATCTAATTGCTCAATCGAATCAACCAAAAACCACTCAGGTAAACCTAACTGAACTTATCAAAACAACAAATAACTAATCACCTCTCAACCCTAAACTGTGTCCTATCGATTCGAACAAAAGCCATCAACCACTCGGCCAAACAAAAAAACCTATCGAATCAATCAAATAACACCAAACTTACCCGAAACATCTCTTCATACCTAAAATCATTGTGACATCTTCCAAACTACTAAATCAACTTCTACTCAACTTGCCAAAAGTATTTTATTAATTAGGTGAAAAAAATTATGTGGGTTTTTAAAATATATAAACCTAACATCCAGATACCCATGTTTCGCTACAGTATTTAAATATCAGATGATAAGCTTACATTGCAGCCTATAAGCTGTGCCAGCACTACTCTCGAGCCACGAGGGCAACAGCGGAGCTGTTAGCCCGAGTGGCTGGTGAGCTGAATATCCTAACTACTTAATCTATTTAAACTCTAATATTGATTTTTGTTGAGTTTCAGGTGAGCAATTTGATGAATTATTAGATAATATTCGCCAATTCTCACCCACTCACCCAAATAATTGAATTTCATACTCGATAGTTTCAGATTTGATCTTATTTGCTAATTCTCACCCACTCACTCAATAGATTAAACTTATCTGACCTGATTAGCTTCAGGTGACCAATTTGGTGAATTATTTGATGGTATTTGTCAATTCTCACCCACTCGCTCAAATAGATTGAACCCATCAGGCTCGATTTTTCAATTCGATAAGATTCGCCAATTCTCACCCACTCACCCAAATAGATTGAACTTATCAGATTCGAAGGTTTCAGATGTCAGTCAGTACATCAGTGAATGTGTTTTATTAAGTAGATACTTGAGAAAAAGAACTACATAGATAATTTATTCATTTATATTTTTAAAGCTACCGACTAATTCTTATTAAGGTTAAAAATCTTAAACTAAGATTAACCCCTGACATACAATGACGTCTGAAGACGTCATTCATTTCATGTGCCATTGTAGAGACGCGCATTTTATTTGTATGTCAAGGGGTTAATAGGTTTCTCCCATAGAGTAAAATTAGATTAATTGATAAAGAGCTATTGCACCTTTTTTATCACTAGGTGGTCCCAACTTAAAGGTGGGATACACCGATCTGAGCTATTGCACCTTTTTAGTAATAATTTTAAACTAAAACTAGCCCCAAAATTAAGGTATTTAAGATTTTCTGAAATCTTAGTTTAAAGTAGTAATATAGATCAAATAGCTTTAAAAATATTCTATGCAACCCTTGAGAACTTTGCTAGTAAAACAAAGTAAAAAATAATATTTTTCTAAGATGCTATTAAATCATCTCGATTTGGTTTAGAATGAATACATCCGGATTAAGCTATTACTAACAATAAGCCAATATATTTTTTTAGTACTAGATTCAATAAGCCAATATACAAAACCAATATTTTGGACTTGAATTGTCTGAGTAACAATATAAAAAACAAAATTCAAATCCACAAAGACAAGCCTTATGGATGCTAGAACTAATTTAAAAAATTATTAACTCTTAAAAAGCTTGGCAAATTTTGTTTATGACTTATGACTTGAGAATATGTTCATATTACAATTAACTAATGCTTGGCAAAGTATATTAAAACTAATTTTCAGTCTTAATATAAAGTCAAAACAAGATATTTTTTAATAAATAACTAAAAATCATAAGGGTAAAATAACAATATAGTGATTTTGTTATAAAAATTACTTTAAAAAAATAATAGTAACAAAAACTTAAACTAAAAAAATAAAAGCAGTATATTATCATCAAAATACCAAAAGTATTACTTGTAAAGAAGCTTATACCCTTTAGAAATATCTCAATGCAAAAATCAAAATGGCTTTTATACTCCTATGAAACACATAAACCTGTTTATTTGCCTTAACTGACTGAAAACTAAAAAGTGCAATTAATATAGATTACCACTTTATAATAAAGCATGAAAGATTGTTTAAAATATTTACTTAATATATATCTTGTTAATAAAATAGGGTAAGCTTTATTCTGTAACATGATGCAATACTTTGCAATATTAACCCACATTTAAGAAGCTTAAGATTGAAAATTTTATTTTTTTAGTTAAGTTTAAAAGAATTATAGCAATACTTACCTAATTAGTGAATTAATTTGCTCTAATAAAGTCTATAGCAAAAGGCTTTATTTTAACACCTGAGATCAAATAGCTAGATAATTAGCTCTATTTTGATATCATGTTTTCAAAAATCTTTGCACAAGCCCATTTATACTTGAAGTATATATCCTTTTTATTTTTAAAAACAGTTGATAAAATTGTGAGAACATCTTTTCTTTCCAATTACTATCACTTCAAGTAATGTTATTCAATTCAAACAGCATAATTTAATAATCAACACCAGGCAAGATAAGTATAAATAATATAGAAAAGAGCTGGGCAAATGCGGTAAAGGGCAGCAGACCCAGACCTGCACCACCCAAAGGTACCAAGTGCACAGGTACAAACAAAAATCTCAGCAAAAATAAAAAAACCTGAGGTGGCATCTCCCATAGGTTTTGTCAATTTTTTGGTAAAATACTGCAGCTACTTGGAAGTATCCTAATTGCAACCATTGTCATCAGTGGAACATGGGATATGAGTTTTCTGGGTGTAGAAATACTGACAATGTGGGAAAAGTTTGGTGAAGCCCAACAAAATTTTTTTCTGCACATGGTGTACTTAACAACCTGTACTATCCACAGAGGTTGGGTAGATCTTGGGTTTAAACTGTGGAAGAAGTGAATGAAGCAGCAAAGGTCAGAGTGGTACTTGACCTTTCCAATGGACAGCAATTGGTCCTGACCAAATGAACCCATTGGACTGAATCCAAAGATATTTTTATAATTTTTGACTATTTTCTGACCACACTGGTGCACACAGTAGTTGAAAGACATCTCCAAGAAGGCTTGGAAGCCTATGGAGAAATCAATCTATTCAAAATGCAATAATTCCAGCTGATGCTGACCCTTAGCATGGGGAAGGCAATTGCAATAATTTCACCAAACCAGGATATAATAGAGGATATTACAAAAATTCCCCACATCACATCCTTTACAGATTGATGGGAAAAAATCCCAGCTGTTCCATGCAACAGTGGAAAGCGCACCCCCCATTTGCAACTGCTGCCAGGCCTTTGGGCACAAAATTCATGATTATCCCATAAAAGAAGGCCTGAGAGAAATTAAATTATGTGAGGAGGAAATGGGTGAAGATGACTCAGAATATGCCAAAATCACAGATACCACACAAGCCTTTAACTGGGGAGAACATGGGCAATATAAAATAATTGACCTTATTTCCCTGAAAGAATGAAAATGGCCAAACAAGCTCACAAGCTGGCTGCAGCCAAGGCAAAGGCCTCAGCAGAATCAACCATATTGCTGGAGCAGATCCAGGAAGACATGGAGAAATTTGTGTCCATAAACTAATTAGATCCCACAGAAAACCATACGCTCAATCCAACCAGTCTGAATTCAGTGAAAATGATTCAGAAATGAATGCAGCAAAATTGGGTTTCAGTGCACCCCCAGAAATTGTGGAATTTAACCCAATTAGGATTGAAAATCAATTATGAAATGTGCAAGAAAATAATGTGGC
Organism: Massospora cicadina; assembly: GCA_022478985.1. Classification (NCBI taxonomy): domain Eukaryota; kingdom Fungi; phylum Entomophthoromycota; class Entomophthoromycetes; order Entomophthorales; family Entomophthoraceae; genus Massospora; species Massospora cicadina. The sequence goes on along the minus strand of JAKSZP010008695.1, from coordinate 10,614 downwards.
TAATAAAAACTCACAAGTGCACCACAATGATATTGAAACCGAGCAAAGCCAAGAGAGGAGCAAAAACTGTGGCAATGAAAGGGGCAGAATACACTCCAACTTTTCTACTCATGGTTATGCTCTCTGCAGCAGAGGTGCAGTGGAGAGCAATGTGAGCGAGGGAGTAGGGCCAGGAGGCCCTGCTAACCACTCCTGAGGCTCATTGGACATTGTCAGACATTCTCCTTTTGATGTAAGAAAAAGAATGTTGGAGGTATTAGTGCTCCTGAATCTGCTACTATGATTGGCCCATCACCTGCCCAATCTTCTAATAATATTGTGGATATCAACGCTATGAGTACCCACAGCAAAAAGACCTTAATGGATTCTTGGTGGAATCCTAACAACTGGAAAAATATAATTTATCACAAAAATCAGCTTAAAAAGGTAAATACTAAAAATAGGATTACTCCAACTTCTCAGTCAATTTAGAGGAGTTCAATATTGCATGGATCTGAACCTCCACAAGGTGAGAAGATTTTACCCATCAATGATTGGGTTTAAGTTAGCCAATCATTACCATCTGGGTCTGACCACTGCCAAATTACCCAATCATTACCATCCAAGTCTGACCACCGCCAAGGTGCAAAGATTTTACTCAATGATGATAGGGTAAAAATTAACCAATCATTACCACACAAGTTTGACCACCACTGAGGTGAAAAGATTTTACTCACTGATGATTGGATACAATTCATCTTATCATTACCGCACAGGTCAGTTTTGCCTCAAAAATTTTATCTTCGATCTGATAGGCCAAAAGCCTATGTTACCTAATTTAGATAACTGAGCTTTACATTCTTTTGCCTTAAATATCAATGGTCTCAAAATCTGAACTAGTTTAAATAGGAAAAACTAGTATCAGGAAAAGGACCTTTCTTGGTTTTGCCCTGCCTAAACAATAAAAAACATAAAAAACATATCAAGCGTTATTTATACTTTTATTATAAAGTAAAATATCTCACTTTAATAAATTATTTGTGGCATCCATTTGTGGATCCCAAAAAATGCTCCTCCCAACAATATTGTTTTGGTCACTCCACTGTGGGGTGATAGTATGCGCAAACCAAAACTTTAAATTTATTAATAAAAATTTGTTCCTGGATGGCTGCATACTCAGCCATAACCTTCTCATGGCACACCAAAGTGCACACAATAGCCAGTGTGTACACCCCAAATGGTGCACATGACCAAAGAGAATTTCTCACAGCCCTAACACAACTAAATCTACCAGCAAATACTTTCATAATGGGAGACATGAACTGCTGGATTAACCCAGAGACAGACATTTGGCCATACACAACAGAGATACCACAAGGCAAGTGGAACTCTGAGTACTAAAGGCCACCCTGGGACTATATGATCCACTGCCAAAAAGGCAATCCCTGCTACAAAACATGACACGCCCACATGTACACAATGGTACACTTGTCTCTATGTCAAGGATAGACCTAATACTTGCACCAATAATTTTCTGTCACCAAATTCAAAAATTTAAAACTGCAAAAATCAAATTCTCCAACCATCAGCTTGTTTTGGTGTCTTACAAACTGGCAGAACCAAGTACCTAAGCACCCAGATGGTACAGAATACGCCCAGAAAGTTTAGCTGACTTTAAATTTCAATCCTGGATGGAGGAAATATCCTCAACCCAGGATTTTCAAACACCTTTTTGCTCAGACCCACTAACCACCTGGGAAAACTTCAAAAAATCAACAACCCAACAAATTAAACATACATCATCTAGAAGACACAGGGCAGTTTCAGCCATTATCAAACACACATTGGCTGAAATTGACCATCTAGAAAACAACATACCAAGAATGGGATACAGCATTGGATGGGGTCACAAATGGGAGGAGGTTTCTGCTCAGCTAAATACCCTGATCTGTGAACACCAACACCAAGTTGAAGTCCAATATAAAGGCAGAAACATAAGAGATGGAGAAACTTGCTTGAGCTACTTTTTCTGCTGATTCCACGCCAAGAAAAATATGATAGCTTGTACACAGGTCCATTGACTGGACAAATCCATAGCAGAAACACCCAAAGAAGTCGCAACCAAAGTGCACAGGTTTTATATGAAATTGTATAAATCTGAGCTGGTCAAACCAGAAAAAAATGAAAAATTCCTTAGAAGCGCACATATTGACACCACATTTAAAATAACAATTTAATTAACCTAATATTGTGCAAGGAATTATGGGAAGTAGTACACGGTGCACCAAGAGGGAAATGCCCTGGACCTGATGGGATTCCCTATGAATTTTATATAAAATATTTTACTAACATCTCTAACATTCTTCTAGCTTCAATGAACAAGTGTATTATGGAAACATGCCTCCTACCTGGAGGCAAAGAAGCCTACACGGTCACTTTATTTAAGAAAGGAGACAGATTAGACCTATCCAACTGGTGCCCAATTTCCCTAACCAACACAGATACAAAAATTTTTTTACAAAAATTATGGCTAAATGACTAGGAGAAATTGCAACTGATGCGATATCCCCATCACAATATGGATTTGTCCCAAGAAGATCCATATGGGATAACATCCACACAGTTGCAAATGTCTGCCAGTCCAAAACCTCTGGAGCACTTGTCTTTTTAGACCAACAAAAGGCATATGACAGGGTGAACTGGACCTATCTTAGGGCCTGCCTTCAAAAATTCAAGCTTCCAAATAGATTTATAAACTGGGTAATGTTGTTTACAGAGTCTGCAACCATGGCTGTGCGGGGAGCAGGCTTCTTAACCAACACAGTTATCCCACAGAGAGGACTAAAACAAGGAGACCCCTTAAGCCCTATACTCTAAAACTTTAGCCTAGACCCCCTAATCCGAAATACAAACACACTTCTCAAAGGAATCAACGTCAAGGGCCAACCACCAGTCAAAATGATGGCCTTTGCAGATGATTGTGTGGTGGACATATCCAACAATCAGGACGCTTGCAGAATTGAGAAGATAATACAAGACTATTCAGCCATAAGTAATGCATCACTTAACACTGAGAAAGCGGAAATTATACTCCTGGGGAAATATCAGACCCAGTGGATGCCATCTACACAGGGTCAACAAGCTAGTACAACATCAAGACTCCTGACCAGACATAGGAGGCAAAAATTAGCAATGACCTCACTGAAACTTCCATTAATCACCAAGCCAATAGCTGGCCCTGTTCATCACTTAGGAGTATGGTTGGAAGCAGGAGGTTACGCTAACTCCATGATGGAAAATCAACCTCTAGATAAAATAACAAAACGCATTGCATCCTTACATGGACACCAAACAGGTCTAACAGGAAGAGTCATGGTAGCCAACTCTATGATTCTATTAATTGTATGGTTCACGGCCCAAGCAATCGCTTTCTCACCATCTTTCTTCAGCACAGTCCACGCCCTATTACAAGGATGGCTATGGTCCAACCACAACCCCCCTGTATGCCTCAAAACCCTATTTGGCTCTATAAGGAATGGAGGTATGGGGCTTACTAATTACGTAGAGCAAGCAACCCATATATTGGAATCCTGGATAGCTCAGGTGACTAGCCCAGATCTTCCAGATACACACTGGGTCAGAACAGCAAGATATAACTTCACATGTGCACTACAATTAAGAAGCCCAGATCACCCAAACACATTAATTAAGTATCTGGCATCCCATCCCACAGCTGCAGGACCACACGGCACTCCTGTACATTTCAAATGAATACTCCTAGCCATGAGAAAAGTGACATGGCAGATTCACATAAATGACCAAACCAGTCACTGAGGATGCCCAAGGTTAACTCACAGACAGGAGATCAATGATCAAATAGTCACAGACAATATAATAAGCAAAAGCCAAAATACAATAGCCAGGATAGATTACCTGGACCACATGGACATACCCTACAACCTGGAGACCCAAAGAAGAGTATGGAGATACACACATCACCCTCTACTCCAACCCAGGATAAGAGCACATATATGGAGGTACATGAGGAGAGTATACCAAACAGCTGAACGGTCAAACGCCAATCACACCTCATGTGCAATATGTGATCAGTATGGAAGCCTAGCCCACCATATAGAACAATGCCCAACGTCAGCGGCGGTAAGGAAAGAGGCCATGCGCCTTTTCCGCCAAGAAAACGGACATCCATTCAGCCTAGAAAGGAACATGTTTGCTATAAACATGGGCTCTCCTATCCACCAATCTTTCAGGGCGCTAATAGTAGCAATAGCACTATGGATGATACATATAATGGTACTAGAATCGTTCACAGGAGCAGCGCCAACAATCCAAGAAGCCATTAATCGCTTCCACAGCCATATATTGGAACATTTCCAAGTATGGCTGTTTGGACATATGACCCCCCATAACAGAAGGAAAATCAACACATGGTTCCCCATATGGTTTCTAAAAGTTGATCCTTTCCTTCACACATGCTTCATCCAAGAATAAGACAGCATAACTCCCCTTCCCTACCATCCTAATCTTGGTGATCCTGGAGACAACAAGAGGGGCCTTGAACCTTCTGGGGTGTCTTTAATTGTAAAATTTTGTTAGTTTTATCACTATATTGGAAGTGCTTGGCCCCTGGTCAACCTTCCCTGAATAAACAAAAAATTGTGAGAACAGATTAAGAGTTGAATATATACCATTTTATCTCTAATTTCACTATTTTGCATTTTAATTTCTACTATTTTGCATTTTTATCACAACATTTTTCCTTCAATTTCAACATTTTTCATCCCATTTTCAATATCCTATATTTCAAGGACAACCTTTTTGTACTTCAATTTCAATATTTTATAAATCAATTTCAACACAATTTTTGGCAATAAACTACATATTAAAAAGATTAAAACTAAAGGTATAAGAAAGATAATTATAACGCATATTAATTGATGAGTATAGAGTAATCCAGCTGCACAATTTATAATATTTCTAATATGACACCTAAAAATTCTGTACTATCAGTGGCTGTAGCAATAGCAGGCTTTTCTATAATTAAGTCTGATAGCAATCCACTTGCATACTTTTACTTTTGATCTAACTCCATATACCTTAAAAAATTTTTTTAATTGGATTTAGCATATATGATTATGGAGATAAAAACTTAAAGTCTGAATTAAATATTGAAGTTATTATCTCTATATATTGCCTCCTATGAATTCTAGCATTATCTAAAATAAGATTATTTATGCAGTAATTTATTATCAATTAATATTACTTTTGGGAGGAGTGGTAGCATAGCAGGGTGATTCCTGCTTCACTCTTGGTCAGGTTTTGATTGACACAAGTTCAAATCAGCGCAGGCTAAAATAATTCTCAGCGTAGTATATTTGTCCCAAGGTTGACCCACCTCATTTACTTTTTTTGATATTCTTTTGGGCAAATTTAAGAATGAAAACATAATTAAACAGCTTCAAAAAATGACTCAGCAAAACCCCCAGTGTCCTCAGCTCTACCGCCCACTTCTCCAAAATAGGGCGGTGACAAAACCCACTAGCATCTTCCACCCAGCATGAAAATTCTTTCAAACTAGATTAACCATCCCCCAATGCCTCAGGTCACTATGTTCCCCTCAAGGATCTCATCCTCCGCCTTACACATTCCTAAGCAGTGCCTTTTATCCCCATTGTGAATTTATGAATCAAGATGTGATTAGCCTCTAGGTTGAATATGGCAACTTGTTTCCCTACAACAAACAAATTATAGAATTAGTCCAGGTGCTTATGCAGCCTGCAGGATTTATTGACTTCTGCCCCTACAAGGGATACTTTGACCTTGGATTCACCTGTGAAGCTGATGCTGCAATTGCAACCAACATTCCTCTGGTGTTCTAAGAAGCCCCCATCCCAACCACTCACACCTGGTTGCCTGATGACACCACTCTTGTGGTTCAATTTGCAGGCCTCCCCAACCACTTCCCCCTGAGACTTTATACACAAACTAATAGCTGGGCTATCAGTATATCGCGCTGACCCCATTATACAATTTGTGTTTCCCAATGGAGCCAAATGACTTGTGGACCCTCATGCCATTGCAAATATATGCATAATCTCAACCAAAATTACCATTTCAATTCCCCCTTGCTAATTGTCCCCTCTGCCCATGACCAACCTTCTAGGCCATAGTAAAATAAAGGGTGCACCATCTGCCTTATTTGCTTTGGCCTGGACCACTCAAAGTGGCTCTGCCCCTCCATAGCCCAAGTTGGAGCCCACATGCTTGACTCCTTCCATGGTGCTCCCATTGCTAATCCCAAAACTTTCTTCAAATGGGGCATAACCCTCCCCCTCCTCGCAAGGCAGCAGCTGAAAATGCCACTGATTTAGCTAACAAGGAACCTACATGTCAAACTCCCACTCCCACTACAACCAATCAGAAGCCAGTATGGACCCCTTACATTCAAAAAACTCACCCAGTTACCAAACACAGTCCACCCTTATGCCAATCAACCTATTGTCTTTAACCAAAATCCCTGGGATTACTTGGAGGAAGTTGTTGATTTAGGAAATCCTGTCCCTGATTCAGTTGAGATCTTGGGTCAAAAAATTACTTAAATGCAGATATGAAGCTCAATTTTCAACTCAGCACTTTGTTCTATGCCCCAATACTGATGAGTTTCAAAGTGACCACCATCTCACCAAAGAGGCTGTTGCCTCCCCTGATTGTTGCCCCCTCCAAAAGCTGTAGTAAAATCTGTTGCAGTCTTGGCCAAAGGGCTACCCATACCATTCCTTCACCCATGCAACAAGTACATAAAAAGGATTTCTCCAAAACCACCAAGTTGCCAACAAAGCAATACAAAACGTTGTGACAGTTGCAAAATCAACCCCAAGGCCCACATCACCAGCAACAACATCACCACCTTCACCACCCTTCCCAAAGTTTGCCTTGAGAATGAGAAAGCCCTCTCCAGATATATTACCACCCTCCTCATAGCAAAAATTGAGCTGCAAGCCCCACTCTGCTACTTTGACCCCCATTTTGAGGATGCACCTGTAAGTCCAGGGGAACGTCTCCTCTGCATGGACCAGGCAATTTTCCAATTTCTAATAAAAATGGTCTTAAGAGGGTGGTTGTACCCCTCATTACCCAAGGCAACCTTGCCCATGTGGTAGATGAGCGCTGGGTAACAGCACTTCTTCTGAAGATTCCTCCCCAAGTTCCCGCATTTGCCTCCACAAAATTAGCTTGCCAAATCAAGGAAATGTGCACATAAATCATTGTCAACCATCTTCTCCATGAGTTGGAAAGGCTTTACAAAACTGATGGCACCAAATCCTCAGAATCAAAGCCAAAATATCCAAAATCAACAGGAATAAAGTCTGACGGGTGAAAAACTATAGTCAGAAGGGGACAAGTAACAAAATCTCAGTCAAAATTGCCAATGGCATCATGCCATTGAGCAGTACAGTTGTCAACGCCAAACTCCCCTTGAAACCATTGGGGACAACCCCTGATGGGCAGGTATTACCATTGGGTACTATTGCCAATATTTCAAAACCCCCCATTTTAAAATTCAGGATTGGTGTTCAATGGTACCCATTTGCCAAACAAACACTCCAGCAACTAAGCACAAGTGGGTTGGTCATCTCAAACCCATTTCTGACCCGTTGGGACTGCCTCTATGTGGGGTGACCCTGGGGGATCCTATTGCCCATTGAGTCAGATGCTGTTGCACTAATTGATGTAAACGCAGTAAAGCCTCAGGTCAGGCGTTCACGGATGAACTGATAGGGACTTGCCCTGCCACCAAATCCTTCAATGTCAGTTCTGATAAGGATAATTAAGTGCAAGTGGCAAAGGATCCATAATGGGAATAAAGTATTCGAGATAGATAAGAGTACCGGTTAATAATATCTAGCCCTCCCCCTATTCCAATTTGCTGGATTAGATCAAATTTGAGTGCCCTGATCCCATTGCTTTGAAAAGCTGATACAAATCAAACACTATTTAATCAGGTTTATTGCACTGAGGAGATTGTTGGTCAATTATTAACTTTTACTTTAAATAAAATTCCCGTTAGTACCCAAATTTTTTATTCTACTTCAATTAATCTTGCTAAAGTCCCAATGGCGCAAACTTGGTGGCCCGTCAGCCCCTATACTGGATGGGCTTTACCAGTTTTGATGGTCACAATTGCTCCCACCATAGTCACTGGATCCATCATGCAAGAAATTTCTGGGAATTTAATCCCGTTGTTGAAGCTATCTGCTAAAAGGATATCAGAATCCTGTGGCCTCAAATATCTCACCCTCAGGCAAGGATCTGCCCCTTGTCTCTGCTTTGGTGATAACCACTTCCAGTGAAAATCCCAAAGCAGTTAATCCAGTAGTGCAACCCTCTGCAGTAAGGCACGCAGGGTCTGGGGTTATATCTGTTTGGTTCAGATCTGGTTTCCTTTTCACAATTACTGTACATCAGCAAGCCATTGTTTTCCAGCTTTCTGCACCATACAACATCATTCAAGTGGCAATGCCACTGGCATTCTGGCTTGCTTTTTGGGTGCTTTTGCATCCTAACTGGCAGGCCAGTCTAAACTTCTTATGACGTTTTCCTGATATAATTGACCAACCATAGTTTCCTGCCATTTCCACCCTTCTTTTTGAGTTGGGTGCCACAGTGGTTACCCTTTACCAAATGAACGTGCAGTCAGTAGTTTGTCTCCTGCTGTTTGTTTGGTCTTTCACCAATTTTTTAAGCAGCGTTCAAAATGCTTTAGAGAAACTTCTCCATGGTAGCAGAATCCCATGGTCTGCTACTCTTCCCTCAACTTATGCTCAATAAGGGAATCTGAGTTTCCCCTCCCATGATATTGCTAATAAAGTCCTCGACGCCCTTGCCAAGGTGCAAATGCACTATGCAATTGCCCTGGATAATGCTACTATCCAACGCCCAACAAGGTGTTGCCCTTTTGGATGCAGTAGAAGGGGAAGCCTATTGGTGGGTGTGAGGACTTCTGCGTTCCATTGCACATGCGGGGGATTCTACCTCATTTGTCACAGCAGTATCAGCAGCTTAAAAACCCCCTGAGTCACGTTCAAACCGTTTATTTCAATTACTTTCCTTTATGGACAAAGCCCCTAGATTGGCCTTTTTAATCACAACCTTCTATGAACAGGATCCCGCGCTTGAGTTCTCTAATGATGTGCTCCAAGAAATTTTTAGATCAGCGTTGGATTCTGCCTCTACACATCAAAAAGTTTGGTCTACCTCTATGGGATCAATGGAACAAATGTGTAAGCCTGTGACCTCCATCAATGCCTCCCCTCACCATGCTCCCCAACTTCAAGTGAGAAATTATATGATTGGGCTACCCAACGGCGATTTAATTCTGTTCTCGACGTTGAAGCAGTATTGGTACTGGCCTCAGAGTCAGCCAATACCCCCGCGCCTTTGTCAAATTATCCTGATTCATCTGTTTATGAGTCAGTAAAAGGTCGGATTGAAGAATTGGGTCTCCAAACCCTTATTCTTCCCAACTTTACTCCTGAAAAGGACCCGACCTTCCCCCTGATTTAATAGCTATCTCTTAAGTTACAGCAGAGATGACTAAATCTGCCAATATACAAAAATTCACCTATTTTTTATTACTCATAAAGATTAGTATTGGGGCTCACCACATATCCTTTGAGGCCTTGGTAGATACTGGAGCAGCGGGTAATTTTATGAGTGTAGAGCTAGCCTACCAGTTGGAGCTTGACCCGGACTTGGGTCCTATGGTGATGGTTGCTTCATTGGCCTCCCAACCCTCATCCTAGTCCAACGGCCAGTACCTTTCTCATTTCATTAGTTTAGCTTTTGTGATCAGTTCTCTGCAATGCCAAATTTGGTGTTTCCAGTAATTTTGGGGTAGGTTGATGGCGCTGACAACATGTTAGAATTCATCTGGAGTCTAATATGTTGTCATTTGCAAATGATCAAACAGAATGGGAGTTTCCTCTAGTATATACCCTTACTAAAACTCAAGGCCGCAGTTGCATCACTTACCTCATTTCCCCTGAAGTGCTTAGATTGGATTTCCCTGAGGCATTAATGGACTATCAAAGTATCTTTGATTCTGAGAAGGCGGACTGTCTCCCCCCATATTAGTGTAAGGCACCAGCTTGGAGGTTACTTTTATTATGATATGGAGTAAAAAAGCCTTGAAATTAAATCCAGTTAGGTTTGTGGTCACTGGTACTCCCACCATGAGGACCTATGCAAGGTGAGCAAGAAGAGAGTAACGTCCTAAATGATTTCTGAAATGATTGAGAATCATGTACACCACTATATACCCTAGAAGGAAAAAAGGGTTCATAGTGGTACATGAAAGGTGGAATGTTTGAGGTCTTGGTGAAAGGTTCTCCCTTTGGCAACTTATTTTAATGGGAAGTTCAATAATGGGTTCTGGTTTGGAGGTGGAAAGTGGGCCTGGGCAGTTGGCATCACAATATTTACCAGCACACTGGATAGGAAGAACGGCAATAAAAGTACTAGGTTTCAAATAATCATAACTAATATGAAGTTAATAAAGATCAAATGGTATTAAAATCCTTTATGCTAGCTTAAGATTACTCTTAGCTAGCCTTGTTT